>CALSBZ010044885.1:147664-173415 GCA_943591055.1 Gobionotothen gibberifrons | reverse complement strand
CAGTAATCTTCCACATCTCGTCTGTGTTGGCCCCAGTAGAATCTCTGGCACAGGCGACGAAGAGTCTTAGAGACCCCAAAGTGACCAGATCCTGGAGTTCCACCTCGGCACCACCACCTGCCATGTGTCTCTCCTGCAGCCGGTTCCTTACACCCCCTCTGCAGCACTCCATCACACAGGCGCAGGGCTTCAAACATTGACCATAGCCCTTTAGTGGCACGAGAAAACTCAGAGACCTGTTCCCACCGGGGTTTGTGTTGTGCAGCCACCCAAGCGGTTACCGGCCTGGTGTCGACATCCCCCTCCTGATTCTTCCTCCATTCGGCAGCATCTACAGCTAAATGTCCATGGTCAGTTGATGCCCCGACTGGTCCCACCGATGCACATATCACCTCAGCCTGTAGACATTCCCTCTCCTGTGTCTCTCTCTTCACGCAGGGGTGGCGGAAGAGTGCATCAGCGTTGCCGTGCTGCACGCCAGGTCTGTGAATTATGGTGAAGCCATATGCTTGTAACTCTTCAATCCAGCGTGCCAGCTGGCCTTCTGGTTCTTTGAAGGACATGAGCCACTGTAAGGCAGAGTGATCAGTCCGGACTGTGAAGTGGAGGCCCCCTAGGTAGTACCTGAAGTGCCGGATGGCACTCACCACAGCAAGCAGTTCCTGTCTGGTGACGCAGTAGCTACTACTACTCTCTCTCCTTCTGGTGTCACCTGGGCGAGCACGGCTCCTGCTCCACTGTTGCTGGCATCGGTGTCGAGGATGAAGGGAAGGGTGGGGTCAGGGGGGAAGAGGATCGGTGCCTCCACTAGGGCTTCCTGTAGTAAAGCAAATGCTGTCTGACACTACACTGTCCATGAAAACACCTCTCCTTTCTGTAACAGGTGGAACAGCGGCGCAGCTATGCAGGAGAACCCTTTCACAAACCTCCTGTCGTAGGAGGACAGGTCCAGGAAGCTCTTCAGGTCCCGCACAGAGCTGGGGGTGGGCCAGTCCTTCACAGCCTGCACCTTCTCTCCCATGGTGCCAACGGCGCCCTGCGTTAGCTTGTGACCGAGAAAAGTCACCTCACGCTTCACGAAACAGCACTTCTGGGGATGCAATTTCAGTCCTGCTCCAGCCACTCTCACCAGCACACGTTTGAGGGCCCCGAGAGCTGATTCAAAGGATTTCCCATGGACGAGGATGTCGTCCAGGTAAACAACACACTCATGGCGGGGGATGTCTGCCAGCACCTGGTCCATAAGCCTCTCAAACGTGGCAGGGGCATTACAGAGGCCGAATGGGAGAACTTTAAACTGCGATAAACCCCCGTTGGTGATGAAGACTGTTTTCTGTCTGGCCTCAGGGGCAAGGGTGACCTGCCAATATCCGCTGTGCAGGTCCAGGGAGGAGAACCAGGAAGACCCTGCCACTGTATCGAGTGCCTCATCGATGCGAGGAAGGGGTTACAGGTCCTTCTTGGTCACTTTATTGAGCGGTCTGAAGTCTACGCAGAACCGAAAGTCCTCCTTCTTTTTCTTGGGAACCATGACTACTGGAGCAGCCCAGGGGCTGTTGGAGGGTTCTATGAGTCCAGCCCGTTGCATCTCCCCCAGTGCTTTATCTGCTGCAGCTTGTCTGGCCAGAGGGAGGCGTTGTGGTCTCATTCTAATGGGCTGTGCATCTCCAGTGTCGATTTGTGTTCGATGAGATCTGTCCGGCCAACATCGGCCACAGACAGTGAAAAACAGTCTTTGAATTCCAGCAAGAGCTGCAGCAGCAGGTTCTGCTCATTGGGAGTTAGTCCATCAGAGTTTCTCTGCCAGACGTCTGTCACTGCCAAAACTCTCTCATCTGCGACAGGTTCTGCAGCAATGACTGGGTGAAGGCAAGGGTCCAGGGTCGGCAGGGGGGGGGTTTGTGCAGGTGCCGTCATCTGGGGGTCGCAACAAGCAACGGCGTCGGTCACTGTCTCGGTTGTCTGTGTTATAATGGTGTGGGTCACACGACAGCCTGTCTGGGGTGGCCGCCTACACATCTGAACGACCTGTCCATCTGGAAAAGTGAGTGTACCCCTCTTTGTATCAATGACACAGTCTAATGTCCCAAGAACATCCAGCCCCAGGATGCAATCTTACAGGTTTGCGACCCACACTGGGCAGCGAACAGACTTCTTTCCCACCCCCATTGTCACAATTGTCTCTCCCACCATCGGAGATCGTTCCCCGGTAACTGTCTGTAATTTCACTATGGTGGGGCAAATTGTTGTTTTTATTTCACACCATTTCAGGCTTCACCAGGGTTGCTGAAGAACCTGTGTCTACCAGCGCAAAACAGTCTGTTCCCGCAATAGTCGCTGGGGCATACCTGCAGTCCTCAACCCAGGTTCGGCCCAGCCTGATGATTCGCTCAGGCTGGCCGCCAGGCTCTTCTGTTGGTTGTAACACTTCTGCTTGGTTAATGCGCTGCGACATTTCCTCATTTGAAGAGGGACGGGACACATCATCAGGGGTCCGCATGGTCCCGGTTATGCAGACCCGGCCCCATTTCCCTGGTTAGCTGTGCTGCGAGGGCAATCTCGAACCAGATGGCCAGGCTGTCCACACCCCCAGCAGATCCTCTGGCGCACAAGCTGTGTAAATGTTCCACCCAGGCCGGCTCTGCTGTATTCAGCTCAATGCCACATGCGGCGCTCACCTTCGGTGTGTGGTCATCCGCACTCCATGAAGCAGTACATAGCATCTCTCTCTCTGTGGCTAGCTCCAAAGCCTCCTGTAGAGACTTGGGGTGGGCGAGCAAAGTCTGTGTACGCAGGTCGGCTGGTAGTAGGCCCTGGAGGAAGTAGCCCCGGGCTAACTCACTCTGGATAACAGGAGGCATGTGAGCATAGGTGCGGTGAACCAGCCCCTCAATGTCGTTGGCGAGCCCCCTCAGCAACACAGTCTCACTCCATAATCGTCCAGGAGCGACGCTTGGTCAGGGTCCCGTGGCGTGCAGTTGTGACGCTCCTAAATTCCTTCAGCTTCATAAAGGGACGCAAATAGATTTCAACTGATTGCAATGTATTCACATCTGCGGCGGGATTTGACGCTCATGGAATCACGGCATTCATTTGTGTCAGCTGACTCTGGGCTGCCCTTAAAGGCAATGTGAGTGCCCGTTCCCATTGGATAACAGTATCCAATGGGAAGTAAGTATTCTCCTTACTGTCAATTGATTTGACAGTGATATCTCCACTACTCATCAACTCAAAAACACCAGATTATCCTTGTTGATTAAACGACATTGATAGGTTTTGTGAACATGTTCTTGTTGCCCCCAGCTGGTCGAAACAAAGGCTACATTAATGTATTAAATCGATGTTAATCCAGGTGGATGTGGAATTAACGGACGTGCCGTTGTGTGATTGCGTTGCCAGGCAACAGCTTCGGTTCATGTTCATTTACAAACTCTTCAACTACAACCGTAGTTATATTTAAAAATATGTTAGAAGGCCTCACGAAATACTTTAATGTAAATTAAAATTGAAATGTGAAGGAATGTGTGTACAAAATACATCCTTACGAAATACGAAACCGGAAACAGAAGGATCCTCAGATCGATTTAGCCGCAAAGCACGCTGGGATTTGGTGTTTGTAAAATGTGAAATCGGAAAACATATTTTAAAAATAAAATAATACATTATTCCGAGTGTGCTTGCTTTTCTCTTGGAAAGTCTTCACATAACGGCCTTGTAATACACGGTTCGGCTGCATTAAATATGAAATATCTGCCGTAGTTGTATATTTATAGAGCCCTGATGAGAAACATGAGGGCTTTGCAGAGACAAACATGAGGAAATGCCGCCAAACTGAAAACGTGACATGGATCCTAAATATATCAGCAGTTAAACAACATCTTACATTTATTTTCACACAATACGCCTCCTTGCAGTATCAACAATAATTCGGCTGACTTTTATATTTGATCCAATTGATAGATTGACTGTATTTACACCATAACGGTGCACAGCTGATAGACGGGCACCTAGTGGTTAAAGCGCTTTATTGCATTTTTATTATTTTCATTAGATATTAATAGAATCCCTATAAAGTATATTCATTACTCGTTATTCTCTACTAATAGTTAATTAAAGACTGTATATAATGACTATTTTGCACATCCCTTTCAAGATTTCAAGATGTTCTAAGGTTTATTGACAATATACACATCAATATGTGTGTTTACCTCCACCATTAAACTGTCATATTGTGCACATTTCTTATACTATCTACATACATCTTATAAGAGTATACTACATGTATAATATCAGTTAAAATAAGTGCTTAAACATAGTTAACATTGCTATGTTTAAGCACTTGTTTAAGCAGATCATGTAAGTGTATTTCAAGTGTACTATGTAAGCCTATTAATTTATTGAGCTGTACTTAAATCAGGTTTTAAATGGTTTGACTGATAGAGATCATGCAATGTCATTATTTGTTTATTGATTGTTATGAACCTGCCTGAGGACCACAGATGGAAATGAGCTATTAGCTATAATCTGGCATATTGCATCTCTTCTCTTTGCTGAGATTAATGTTTTTGTATGCATGGTCCTTCTATAAATAAATACAAATACACCGTAGTTGTGTATACTATGATATGTCAATAAACCTTAGAACATCTTGAAAGGGATGTGCAAAATAGTCATTATATACAGTCTTTAATTAACTATTAGTAGAGAATAACGAGTAATGAATATGCTTTATAGGGATCTGCAGATACATTTTTTGTCTTCTCAAGCACCCACTACCAAATATCTCGCCTGATTGTTGGCACTTCACAATCACCTTCACTGAATTTGACTCAGGTCTAACTAAAGTCTGATTTAAGGGTTGTTTATATTTCACATCATTAATCCAAATCTGTCAAGTAACTAAAATAAATGTAGTAAAAATACCTTAAAGAAAGCCCTCAGGATTATAAAAGACCCCCATCACCCCAGCCACAAACTGTTCTGTCTGCTGCCGTCTGGCATTTCATGGACTAAAACCACCAGACTCAGGGACAGCTTCATCCTATTTAAGGAAGAGATTCCACCAATACTTAACTCGATAGCATGTCTGCATGTAAGGGGGGAAACTTATACAAAATGTACACCACCCCAAATTGATCATGTTGTTGATAGTGCTACAGATGCACTGCGAATAAAATTGGACTCTGTTGCTCCTTTGAAAAAGAAGAAAATAAAACAACATAGACTAGCTCCATGGCATAATGCCGAAACCCGCAAAATAAAGCAAAAGTCGAGACAACTTGAAAGGATATGGCGTTCCACTAAACTTGAAGAATCTCGTTTAATTTGGCATATTACCCTCAATGAATATAAGAAAGCACTGCGTAAAGCGAGAGCAGCGTACTACTCTTCATTAATAGATGAGAATAAGAATAATGCAAGATTTCTTTTCAGCACTGTAGCCAGGCTGACAGAGAGCCATAGCTCAATTGAGCCTTCTATTCCCATAGCACTCACTAGTAATGATTTTATGTGCTTTTTTAACGATAAAATTGTTACTCTTAGAAACAAAATCCATGAACTATTGCCTTTGACCAGTATAGTGTTATCAACAGCTCCCGGA
This sequence comes from Gobionotothen gibberifrons, assembly GCA_943591055.1. Lineage (NCBI taxonomy): Eukaryota > Metazoa > Chordata > Actinopteri > Perciformes > Nototheniidae > Gobionotothen > Gobionotothen gibberifrons. The sequence continues at coordinate 167,813 of CALSBZ010044885.1, read as the reverse complement.
GATGTGGGTTCTGATGTTACACTGGATGGTGGGCTGGAATGCTTTTCAGCCATAAACCTTGAACAATTAAATTCAATGATTCTCTCTTCTAAACCATCAACGTGTATCTTAGACCCGATTCCAACTAAGCTGTTGAAGGAAGTTTTTCCATTAATTAGCACTTCTTTATTAAATATTATGAATATGTCTTTATTATCAGGTTATGTTCCACAATCATTTAAAGTAGCAGTGATAAAACCTCTTCTTAAAAAGCACAACCTCGATCCAGAGGTTTTAGCCAACTATAGACCTATTTCTAATATTCCGTTCTTCTCAACAATTCTTGAGAAAGCAGTCGCAAAACAGTTGTGTGATTACTTAAAAAACAATGATTTATTTGAAGATTTTCAGTCTGGCTTTAGAACACATCATAGCACAGAGACAGCCCTGGTTAAAGTCACAAATGACCTTCTAATAGCCTCTGACAAGGGACTTGTCTCTATTCTTGTTTTGCTCGATCTCAGTGCTGCATTTGATACTATCGACCATGATATCCTATTGCAAAGACTAGAGCACTTAGTTGGCATACAGGGAACTGCTTTAGGCTGGTTTAGGTCCTATTTATCTGAACGCTCTCAGTTTGTGTGTGTCAACGATGAATCTTCCATGCAAACCAAAGTTAGCCATGGAGTGCCACAGGGCTCAGTGCTTGGACCTATTTTGTTCACACTATATATGCTTCCCTTAGGCAATATTATAAGGAATCATTCGGTACATTTCCACTGTTACGCGGATGATACTCAATTATATTTATCCATCAAGCCTGATGAAACTAATCATCTAAATAAAATTCAAGACTGCCTCAAGGACTTAAAAACGTGGATGACCTTAAACTTTTTGATGTTAAACACGGATAAAACTGAAGTTATTGTACTCGGCCCAAAGAATCTACGAAACAAACTATCTAAAGATATACTAACTATGGATGGCATTAATTTGGCCTCCAGTGAGACTGTAAGGAATCTTGGTGTTATATTTGATCAGGATTTATCCTTTAATGCCCACATAAAATCAATCTCAAGGACCGCCTACTTCCATCTACGCAACATTGCCAAAATTAGGCATATCTTGCCTCAAAACGATGCAGAGAAACTAGTCCATGCATTTGTTACTTCAAGGCTGGATTATTGTAACTCCTTGTTGTCAGGGTGTACCAAGAAGTCAGTTAAGTCGCTTCAGCTGATTCAAAATGCTGCTGCACGTGTACTAACTAGAGTTAGGAGAAGGGACCACATTACTCCTGTTCTGGCTGCCTTACACTGGCTCCCTATAGAACAGAGGATAGAATTTAAAATTCTTCTTCTCGCTTACAAAACCCTTGATGGGCAGGCGCCATCTTACCTTAAAGAACTCATTATACCCTACTGTCCTACTAGGGCATTGCGTTCCAAGAATGCAGGGTTGTTGGTTGTTCCTTCACACAGTCTTCACATAACGGCCTTGTAATACACGGTTCGGCTGCATTAAATATGAAATATCTGCCGTAGTTGTATATTTATAGAGCCCTGATGAGAAAACATGAGGGCTTTGCAGAGACAAACATGAGGAAATAGAGTCTCTAAAAGTACAATGGGAGCCAGAGCCTTTTCTTATCAAGCTCCACATTTGTGGAATCAGCTTCCAGTTTGTGTTCAGGAGGCAGACAGCCTATCCGTTTTTAAGAGTAAGCTTAAGACCTTCCTTTTTGATAAAGCTTATAAGTGATAAAATAAAATAATCTAATAAGAGTGCATTGACGTAGATACGTTGTGACTCTTCACCTATACATTTTAGTTCTTACTCTTTCACTTAAATCCAAAAAACGTAGGTCTTATATTTAACACTTTATCCTCAACCTTTCCCCTCTCTGACCTCTCAAGGTTTATTAGAGGGTAACAGGTTGCAGAGAAGGCCTAGATCGGCCGGGGAGTGTGAGACGTAGTCACTGACCTATCTCCTACCTCTGACAAATTCAGGTTCCAGTGGGGACCTTTCTCCCTGTGTGTGCCTCTCCACTTCTGTTTCCTACTTCTTACTTGCTATCCTTTTCCCTCAACCTATCCTAAGGGAGTGCATGTATGTAGACACGTTAGTTTAGCTGCTATAGGCTTGGACTGTTGGGGGGGGGCACCACACTCCGACTTTCTGTCTGTCTGTACCTGTGTACTCTCATGTTCTGATTAACCCAGCTTCCCCCAAATCTCTTTTTGTGTCCATATATACGCCGGGATCCTGAGTCGTGGCTGAACCTGTCTCTGCGGTCCTGCCTGACTCTCATCATACTACTTCCCTGATGACTCCCACAAGATTGCTGACATCCTCGTGGATTCATCTTCCTATTATAGACACATGTATTTCCAAACATTTGGACTACCTTTGTTGTAAATGTATTATCTTTTCGATTTACACACAACATCTATTGCACGTCTGTCCGTCCTGGGAGAGGGATCCCTCCTCTGTTGCTCTCCCTGAGGTTTCTCCCATTTTGTTCCCTTAAACTGTGGGTTTTCTCTGGAAGTTTTTCCTTGTACGATGTGAGGGTCTAAGGACAGAGGGTGTCGTATTGCCATACTGATATTCTGTACAAACTGTGAAGACCACTGAGACAAATGTAACATTTGTGATATTGGGCTATATAAATAAACATTGATTGATTGACAGGCCAGAAGACTATTAACAGTGATGCAAATTAGTCGCTTTTCGGCGCCTCCCGCTTTTTTAACGCTGATTTGGGTGACTTGTGTAATTCGTGGAGAACCGAAGAGTTTTCGTTTTGGGGGGGGGGGGGTCCGTCCGTCAGTCCGTCCGTCCGTCCGTCCGACTGAAGGACAACTTTTCACTTAAAAAAGAAGAAGAAATCTAGATCGCAAAATAATTAAACAGGCGAGTGCCTGTTTTTCCTGGCCAAGGACAGGTTCATTGAACACAACACGAGCGTAACGTGTCTTCACGTGGTTATGTCTTGTCTGAATTCTGAAAGGAGTGACGGAGAGCACCGGAACGCCGCTCCAGCTCTTCAAATATTGCAGTACCCATAAGGAGCCGTACACATGCCGCAGTGTTTGCGAGGCTGTGTCTTTAGTTGTAAGCACAGTGGTGATCTGTTGTTATTAGCATCTGGTTAGCTAGCTATGCTAACGAATTTAAAGAGCTTTTCTACAACCAGGTGGAAGAGAGCTCTCTCCTGAGAGGCTCAAATAATCTCAGCTCAGTGAGGTTAAGGCACATCTTGATATGATCATTATAGTTAGTAATGAGACATTAGAGACTAAATTAAAAACAGGTATAAAATACTATATGACAGTAACAAAAAAGTTGTTAAAAATAACAAGAATAGAGTTTAAAAGGGGAGTGATTTGTAAAATATCCAAAAAAAAAAATCTGCTTAAAAATCTTTTTCATATGGGTGTTGAAAGATGGATCCATAGATCTCCTCATGTTGCTCTCAAAGTGCACCAGATTGATGCTTTTAACTTCAATATTTAAAAAAAACCTTCAATATTTAAAAAAAATCTTCCCGAGGGAGCATGCCCCCGGACCCCCTAGCATGCATGCGTGAGTCATGGTGAGATATCTGGATTAAGAGGTTGCTTTTTCTTTGCACAGCATGAAAGAAAGGCCAAATGAATGGGCTGTGATTTTAGTTTTTTTAAGCAGAGGTCAATAATTTGTACGGCCCTCGGAGGATGTTGTAAACATTTAAAGGAAAAAGGTTCCCCACCCCTGCTGTAAATAATAATAAAAACCCTTGATTTATAACTTAACATCTCTGTCTCATATTGATCTGAGTATATTATAAAGAATAGCCTAGCCAGTTAATTGAAGCATTAGAGCGCAGGCCTTTGTCAGATGGTATATTACGCTGTTTTTTTTCTGCTTCGAATAGTTCTCTCTTTTTTCACCATACCTGTGTTTGCATCCCTGTATTAAACACCTGAACTTTGAAACAACATCCATAACATTAATCTGGCTGCTACTTAGAAATGATTAGTCTAATATATCTTATTCCAATCACTTGTAGACTCGTATTGCACTATTTAACTTTTTACTATTTTTCTTTTTGAATTTACTTGCACTATTTCTTCTGTGCATCTGTTTTATTGTGTTGCACTGTTGGAGGAGCCTGTGACCTAAGGGGTCTTCTTGTTGAAGAAATACATTTATGTACATTAATGTATTTCAGAAATGAAATACATTAAGAAAAAGGCATTTTAAACAGTAATTAAAAAGTAACACAATCTACCTGCATTGCATTACTCTAAACGTGTAATAACGTGCTTTAACCAATAGGTGGTTTGGGTTGAAAACCTGTCAAGTTTACAGTGTTAACAAAATAAAATATACTGCTGTTTCTGGTTTAGTTTACGACGGATATATTTAGTTATTGTTTTGATATTTGTAACACAAAAGCGATGTAAAAAACCCACAGCAACACAGAAAAGATGGTCTTAACATGACCCAGCGGTCTAGTAGTTAATAAAAAACAATAATATCAAAACAAAATATTACTACTAACTTTATTGTGAAATTAAAACTGAACGGTAAAAGAATAGTTTCCGGTCTATTCTGAGCCCGATTTCTGTAGATAAATAAAGAACTACGACAGATGTGTAATATTTAATGCAGCCGAACCATTTATTACAATGCATTCATGTGATGACTTTCAAATAGTAAAGCAAGCACTGCTGAATAAAGTATGATTTTATCTTTTACGAAACGTTTTTTTTCATATGGAATGCAGTTGGAGGTCAACCAATCACAGAGCTTGAGAACTAATCACGGGGTTTGTCAAACAGAGCACATGGTGTAGTCCTAAACGATAGCTGGGGATTCTGGGTAGTGTAGTGTCTTCTGCCATCCTAAACTATGAACGCGGAAAAATATGGACGCTCACATTGCCTTTAAGGGCAGCCGATACAAATGAATGCCGTGCTTCCATGAGCGTCAAATCCTGCCGCAGATGGGAATACATTGCAATCCGTTGAAAGCTATTTGCGTCCCTTTATGAAGCTGAAGGAATTTAGGAGCGTCACAACTGCACGCCACGGGACCCTGACCAAGCGTCGCTCCTGGACGATTATGGAGTGAGAGTGTGTTGCCCTCAGCGGCTCCCCAGGCCGACGCTTGCGGCTACACAGTTCAGAGCGGAGCATAGTCCAAAGCGCCTCTTTAAAGCTCCCACCAAAGCATCATAGTCACTCCTATCATCAGGGTTAAGTAGCAGCAGGCTGGTTAAAGCATCCCCAGTAAGGCACATTGCGAGCTGGAGGGCCTTTTCTTCAGCAGATCACCTGCCAGCCTTGGCTAGCAATTAAAATTGTGCCTGGAATGCTTCCCAGTTAGCTTTGCCATCATACCTGGGGGTTTTCATAGATGAGGGGAGGGCTTCTCTGTGCTGCTCAGTGTGTTGACTCGTGCCTGCCCTCTTTGTCTCTGTTTTCCCGCGTGTGGCGTCTCTATCGGGGGAGTAGCCGGAGCGGTCGAAGCCAGCCTCAGCAGCCATTCTCATGGTCATTTCCCTCACCCGCTCTCTGTGGCTGTCCGTTCCCCGACCCTCAGCAGCGAAGTGTTGCCGCTCGTCAGCTTCCTCCTCCCGTTTAATTTTAGAGTAGTCCCACAGCGACATGTTCTCACCGAGATGGGAACTGTAGGCTGTATGGCAGCAATCACTGTAGCACGCCGCTAGTTAGCTGCCATTAATCCAAGTTGAACTTTTACTTCTGACACCAAATGTAGCGTCTCGCTACAGGAACACAGGGAGGCTTACTTTGTCCTTTATCCGGGAGTTTATTGTACAGATCACAGGTTACTGTTGGCCGTAACCACGCCAAAACAATCCACTAACCCTGTCGTATTCTCACTCTCCGTCACGTCTCCCGTTAGCTCTCCCCTGGCTTCCCGCGTCTCTCTCCCCAGGAACCTCCCTCTTCCAGCCCCAACCGACCAGACAACACTCTCCCACCCAAACCCACAGTTTCAGGTCACAAGAACCGTCCATCAAAACAGTGGCACGTTCACTGACACTCTGTAAAATACGAACAAACTCTGAACAACAAACACATCAAACATCAACATTATAACCAGTCCGTTACAATATGTTAATAAAGTAACAACACAGATAAGGCTAACATCCACCTAACTATTCTCATACAAAGTTTTATAAATTACATTTTGCGTAATTAAAATGAAAATATTATATCTCGCTATTATTTAGTACTTGTATAAGCAGTGTGTTTGAGCATGATTGTGTGTTTCTGTTCTCCTTTGTATTCTATGCTGCATAATGTTATGTTATGTTCATGTTTAGAGTGTGCAGGTCAGGGGAATATTGCGAGTCCACCAGGTTTGTTTTATTTTTATTTATTTATTTTTCACAGTTTTGTTTTGATGCTTTTCGTTGGTATATCGTTGTTTTATTTATTTGTTATTTCTATATTATTGCTGATTTGTTGTTTTTATTTAATTTTTGTTTCCTTGTTGTGTATGGAAATGGGGACATTTCTTTCAATGTAAGCAGTGGGTTTGTGAATACATGCATGCGCAGAGTGTTATTGTGTAGTAGTAGGACTCGACAGTAATAAACGGAGGCGCTGTCTGTTATGCTCCAAATGTTACTTTACTTTACTATTTACTAAAGTGCAAAAGGGTATTTACCTCCTGGATGCTCAGTTCACCGTTTTCCAGTTGGACTAATGTTTACTGCTCCAAGATATAGTGATCGGCATATTTTCCAGCAGGAAGCTCTTATCAATGGCGCTCTGCCTCCTCTGCAGCTCTTTGAAGGGAAAAGATAGAGGAGAGGAGAGAGTGATATGCATATAAACGTGTTTATGACATGGGATGGGGGCAGACACAAGGAGAAAAGTGGGTTTTACGATTGGCTGTAAGGCATTGGTACCCGGCTCTATTCGACACATTTATTTCTAATATGACCAGAAGCGGAACCTTCAAAATAAGAGCATATTTTAAATTGGAATTTCTTTAATCAGATTGTTTTAATAAATGTAATTGTTTTACGTATACTTATCATAATTTTTTCATTACAAAAAGTATGTTAATTCATAAATAAACTCTAAACCAGTAAACAGAATACGACTTTATAATGGCTAGTGTTGGCTGTGACCGGAAACTGTATGTTGCATTTTAGCTAGCTTTACTCTGGTCCAGAGAAAAAGGGAAGGATGTGATTCCAGCCTGTGTCGCGTGCCTCGGTCCTTTACACTGTACGCTGTTATTTGTGTTCCTCCTGCTTTTTTTGTACCGTTGAAATGGAGCTCCGTGGAAACTAGCAGGCGCGCACCTCTTCGAATTCTCACCCTTATCTTAAGAGAATGATCCACCGGCAAGATATTTTTTCCCAGGTAGGTCGTCTCCATTGTTGCTGTGTAACGTTAGGTGATGTAGCCTCTCATATGGCTCTACAGCAGCGGCCCATCGCTGTGTATGTGTAATTCTCTCCCGTTTGCAGTTAATGATTCGCTTCTATTAAGAACATTGAGTTATTAAGGGAGGTTAATCTGTAATGGCACCTAACATGAGATAAAGTCAGGATATTACGCTGTCTCTTGTTTTCATTATTCAGTACGGACTACATAACGGTCAAGCAAACTAAGTGAACATGTTTTTTTAGGGGAGCTGCATCATACGACCAAACACGGTTCTACCGTAAACTAGCTTACTATTCTGCCGTTACTAGCAAGCAACATAACAAAGGTGTCATTGTATTAGGTAAAAAGAAAAGAAAACTGAGGTGATGAGCCATTGGATTTGTGTGGAATCAGAGAGCGGATATGAATCTGAAAATGTCTTGAGTCATTCTTCCTGTACATTTTAATATTTGTGTGCAGCAAATATAACGTAACAAAACAATAATTTTGAAAGATGTTTGGTGGGATATATGGCGCTGGCGATCTGGGCCACATCTTCGCCCCACTTGCTCTTGATTTGGGATGTAGGCTACTACGAACCGTAATATAAGGAGATATTAACCCCCCCTCTTTGTGTGGGGATTCCCACCCTCAAGATCCTCTTAAAGCACCAATCGACGGGTGCATGTTGTTCTTCCCTGTAGGGTTTCATGTGAATAAGTCTCCGATAGTTTAACTTAACAAACATGCGATAATCATCACATCTCAAACCTAAAACATTTTTACGATAGTTTTCAGGTAATCAACGTTTTCTTTAAATGCCTTATATATTATTTATAGCTTCTAGTTTTTGGAATATTTTAGTAGGCTACCAGAGCATCTTTAGCTACTTGCAATGATGCAACTATGAGGCCACTGGCCATTTATCTCCGATTGAAATGGGTTACATTGTTTACATATGAAAGGAGACATTTCAGTTCTGTTAATATATTTTTTAATCATTATGTCCAGAGCTCTGGAGATCAGACTTTTTGCTGGTGCTGCCTTTCATGTCATGTAGTGGACCGTGAGAAACAATTTAATTAAACAAAATCATAATGAAAAAAGTAAATATGCAATGATGTTTATACTTTCACCATTTTAATACTGACAGAACAACATAATAGAGCAGTGCTGTTTATATAATTTGTATTGATCTACAGTACAGTATGTTGCCCTCTGCCATATGCAGTAGACACGTTGGAGCACACAGGGGAATGAGTCATTTAGTTTTTGTATTTGTATGAGTCTTATTGTGTATGTTTAACAGTGTTTAGTGGTCTTTGTGAAAGCCAGGCTAGGAATATTGTTGTTTTTCAAGAAGAGCTGCATGGAGATGTTGTAGTTGTCCAGGCCAGGCAAGAGATATCTAAAGATCCATCAATGATGACACCTGCTGAAACAATTTTGTTTGGCAGAGCCAATTTTCAAAGCAATTGCCAAATCTAAAACCATGGTTGGCACAAACACAAGTGACTCAATTTAATCATTTTTCTTTCTCTATTGGATAGAAAGAAATAGACTGGATAATGTTTATTATCAATAGCTTAGGTATTGGAGGAGAGGTATTTTGAGAGATAAATCGTATCAATAACTTCATTTATTTAACATCAAAAGGGTAATGCACGTTCCCATTATCCAGTTTTATTGTATTCATCTCAATTATGTATTGATGGTTCGTGTATGTTTCATGACATACAACATTCCCTTAACCCACTAAGACGTCCCCTTGCGAAATATTTTATCGACTTCTGTCTTATTCTTTCATATCATATAATAGACTAACCAGCCATTTACTAAAACAACTAACAATTTGACCTACTATGCCCTTATCTAACCATTTGACCCCCATCTAATTGTTGGCCAGCCTGAGGTGTATTTTCTTGATTTTTTACCAAGATATGATCCAATTATCTCAGCAAAATCAGTCCAAGTTAGGGACCACAATCAGCAGCAATAAAGTACTAGCAATAACATATTCTAATAATTGCTCTATAGTCCGTATCTTGTTCATGAAACACATTAGCACATAAAGTGCATATCAGCTTTCACTTGAAGTGGAAAGTACAGCAAACACAAAGACAAGGGTCTATTTTGAGAGCAATGACTCTATCATAGCTATGGTTACCCATTCATAGTTGAACAATTAGCTGAAGGAGAACTACATTAGAGTAATCAAGGATATCTTTACTTATCATTTTGTACTGAATCATTTCAATTTCCAACAGAGAAGTCTAACTTGTTCTGCCTGCTCTACATGAATGTTGTATTAGAAATCAAGGAGGATTGAATGCAATTATCAGTGGCGTTTCTATATGTACAAAAGTGGTGGGGCACAAAAAACGTAGATGTTTATAATATATTTCTGCAGTGACATGCAGTGAGGTTCATTGCTAGTGGAGTAACGTTGTTATCAGCTGTTTTAGCGCAGTTCTCCAGTGAAGGGGGGGGGTCTCCCTCCGCAGCCGGTTGGCGTAGTTTCGGCACAATTCCGTTGTACAGACCGACGTTAACAGCAGCCCTTGTCTGTGCACACGGAGACCGACTCTGACTCCGGTGATCTAACCGCCTTCTGGAAAAGCTTCACGAGTACGTCGGTACGCAAATGCGCTTTGTGACACAAGAGACGGTACGCATTTCAGATTGTTGCCGCGCATGCGTACCTGCGTACCAGTTATGTGCACCCCTGATTATACTAGTGAATCATGCAAGTGTCAGAACAAGTAAGTACGACAACTGGGGATATTTCCCACGGACCGTAGGGATTCAAACATGTTAGGAAAAGGGACGTTTTGTCGGTTCTAATGCTTTTACTGTATTTGTTTTGCATTGTCCACACGGTTTTGTCTATACATCTGAGTTCCCAACTCCATTGTTAGTTATAGCCAGGCACGCGCTTCAGCACGTGTATTTCTGTTTATTCAAGGCATTCATTTAGTTATTCTACAGTATTGTTGTTTTATAGTTATTTGTTAATGTATACAACCCAATTTGTGTTCTTTGAAATTGAAAAGGATATTGCATTGTGTTTGTTACTTTTGTTGCAGTTGTATATATGTCTTAAGTGTAATTTGGCTTTGCTTCCTATTTTGTATGGACATGCTTTTATTTTGAAGGAGAGTTAGCGCTGTTGACAGGAAGTTGTTGTTGCTATGGTGAAAAGGAGCGGAGATTAACGGAGAAAAGTAATATAAAGACGGAGAAAGTAAACGAAAAAAGGGTTTTTCGCAGGTTTATCGGTCGCTGCACGACCGATTTCAATAGGGTCTTCGCCGACCTCTGGTCTCAGACCCTAATTAAAACATAATGCACATTATCATTTTGAGAGAGAGTACCGAAGTTAAAGAACTCAGAAAATAATCTCTTATCGAACTGAGGCTCCAGTAAAACACACTGACTGCGTCTCTACATGGATCAACAGATCTGAGCTGTCCAACTATGGCAACACTCCTTGAACATGCGCACGCTATGTGAGAATCTGCCTTGGTACAAAGTAGCAGTGAAAACATGGCACGGAGTTTCATTGATTTGGGCATTCTCTCAATAAGCAAGTGGAATGGATTTGATAGTGAAGCACTGACACAGCGCTCTACAGAGTGCGGCGAGTGGATAGACCGATGCAGGGACTTTCCGCATAGTAAAAGTGGGGGGGTCTAAACTAATCATTTGAAAAAGCTTGTCCCACCCTCATATAATGGCTGCGACGCCCATGGTTCTGTTTCATATAGGTGTTGAGAGATGTATCCAAACATTTCTTTTTTTGTTAGGTCCACCACCCACCACAAAAATAGCACTTTTATTATTATCGATTATTTAGTAAATCATCCAGGGTTATGGTTCTCTGATAAACAACCAGCATCGTATTGATTCTACTTTTAATTCAGCCCACAAACAACCATATTGCATCATAGCCTTCCTACCAGAGGTGAGCCACATTCACTGCAGACCATTGCGAAGGAAATTATATGACATCATATTCCTGCTAATATAATTTAATTCTTTGATGACTTGTCCCTCAACTGCATCAATGCGAACCATGTGACATCCATAAATGCTTCGGGTTCGCAAAAAAAAACAATTCGCATAAGAATCGCGATTCTATCTCTGCCAATCCAGAATCAATTCAGAAATCACAAGAATCGATTCACATTTTTCAGTCTTGCCACAACGCTGTTTTCCATTTTTTTTCGATGGCGTGAGTTCCGTAATGTCCCGCTTACATGGCACTTCACTTTATGCAGCAACCAGGAAATTACACGAGGAAATCCTCTTCACTCTGTCCGCTCTTCATGGCTCACAGGGCGGACTCCTGAGCTCCGTAATGTCCCGCTAACATGGCACTTAGACCTCACAGGGCGGACTCCTGAGCTATTTTGAATCGCAAATCGTTTTGAATCGCAAATCGATTGTGAATCAAATCGTGACCCCAAGAAATCAAATCGAATCGTGAGATTTCCTGAATCGTGCACCCCTAATATGAATATATGAAAATTGATTTATGTGAAAATTAGAAGTTGTTTTTGTTGCTGCCTTGAATGTGTTTTAAGTAGAGCCGGGACTTTAACGCGTTAATTAAGATTAATTAATTACACAAAAAGTAACGCGTTAAAAAAATTAACGCATTTTAATCGCACTTATTTTTGCACAGCTGAACGTTTCTCACTGGATGAGTTTCAGGCGTACCGATTATACTGGAGCTTGGCACACGGAGAAACACGGAGAATAAAAACGTGCGTTCTGGAATGTCAGGAATGTTTGAGACGGAGAAGAATGAGGAAGTGGAAACGGAGGAGCTGAGAGCAGCGGAAAAAAACGGAGAAACGGCAGGAAAAGCTGTAAAGAAGATGGATGGTAAAGACAAAGAGGTGGCGGGAGGTTCCACAGAAGGAACAAGAACAAAAACGGCTTCTATGATGTCTGAAGAGAAAATGAGAGGCGCTGTGAAGAACCCAGAAATGGATGCGGGGAGCACGGGGGAGCAGCTGCAGCGACATGAACGAACTGTGAGAGAGTAAGCTACGGAGTCCCTTAAAGCAAAACAAATCTGCGGAGTCTAGAAATGTTTTTAAATCGCGATTTTTCAGTTCAGCCATTTCACAAACCGTAGGAAAGTAAAAATGCAAATTAATCGTTAAAACCGAAAAAATCGCCCAGCCCTACACCCAACCCACACTCAAACAGATGACTGGTTTCAGGGCCAGGATAACTAAGTCCACGTCTGAAAAAATAACCAGCTCGGATTGCACTCGACTGTAGACCACTTGGAGTGGTAGAAGATAAGGGGCTGCAAAAGGTACTACAGATTGCATCGTCTGACACAACATATGAGCTGCCATGCAGAAAGACAGTGACAAAAATAATCCAGCAGCTTTATTTATATGTGATTAAAAATGCGATTAATTTCGATTAATTAATTACAAAGCCTCTAATTAATTAGATTAATTTGTTTAATCGAGTCCCGGCCCTAGTTTTAAGTTGAACATCATTGGACACTGATGTATTGCCTGTTCATTACTGTTTCTCTGTTCTCAAAGTTACTTTGTGAAGGTCACATTGTTTGTCCATCTGAGCTTCCGCTCCTTCCTTAATTATTCGTATTTTTATCTGACAAAGCTGGTATATGAACATCTGAGGATGCAGTTTTCTTTCCTGCACCAAACTGCCATACCTTAGTCACACTTTCTACATTCACAGCCTCTGCTTTTTTTCTATGGTTTGTAACACCCCACCCTTCTCCTCCCACTTCCCTCAGGTTTTGGTCTACTTTGGGTTGACTGTTCAATATGCTGATGCAGCTCTGTAGTATCAAGGTCAGTGCCCCCACAACCATGATCACCCTTCACCCTCTCCATTTGCCTGCACCACCCAGTTTCTCTTGGAGGATTTTTAAGGCAGGGTATTTCAGTATATTCTCTCATGCATTATATTGAAATATCATTGTGTAAATTCCAAGATAAAATCTTGGGGCCACGGTGACAGCTTTGATCATCATGCAGACTTTGGGTCTCATGACGGCTGCTCACGCCGTAGTGCCACTCAGACTCCTGCATGCACGTCGCATGCAGAGGTGGTTTTCCGGCCTTCGTTTAGATCTCAAGACACAAACGACGTCTGGTGACCATCCCCCCCTCGGTAGAGAGTAACCTCCGATTCTGGGGGTCCCCAGAGAATCTGCGGAGGGGAGCTCCACTGGGGCAAGTGACCTCCTATATCACAGTCTTTACAGACGCTTCAGTGACAGGATGGGGGGGGACGTGCCTAGAGAGCTGTAGGTGGTTGCTGGCCTCTGACAGAGGCTCGGCACAGCAACCTCCTGGAGCTGCAAGCAGTGATTCTGGTCCTACAGCACTTCAAACCCTTAATACAGGGCAAACATGTGCTAGTGAGGAGCGACAACCGCACCACAGTGGCGTACATCAACAGGCAAAGCGGAGTCCGCTCAATAGCCTTGCTGACCGCAGCAGAGAACCTGTGGTTGTGGGTTTCACATACTGTGTTGTCTCTAAGGGCCCTGCACATCCCGGGACGGGAGAACGGGGGGGCCGACCTCATGTCAAGAGGCGGACCCCTGCCAGACAAGTGGAGGCTTCACCAGGAGGTGGTGAAGCAGGTCTGGACTCAGTTTGGGAGAGCAGAGGTGGACCTGTTCGCCAATCGGCGCAACAGCCACTGTGCCCTGTGGTTCTCCCTGGCCCGGTGGGACAATCCGCCCTTGGGGGTGGACGCATTTGCACACGAGCCATGGCCAAGGAAGCTGCTTTACGCCTTTCCACCGCTGCACCTTATCCCCCCCCCCCCCCCCCCGGATAGGGTGAGGCGGGAGCAGCTGTCAGTCATCCTAGTGGCCCCAGATCGCCGCCTGGCGCCGTGGTACGTGGGGTAACACAGGTGATGGTGGGCCAGCCCTGGGCTATTCCTCAGGTCTGGGGAGCGCTGTCTCAGGAAGCAGGGGCAATAGGGGCGTTACCCACTCTGGGCCAACCTCTCCAGGCTTGGCTCCTGAGAGGGACAGGCTGAGACAGGTGGGGCTGTCTGACAACGTTATTCAGACTATCCAAGCAGCAAGAGCAGAATCCACCACAGCCTGTTCAGGCCAAAGTGGGCGGGATTCCGGCGATGGTGTGAAGGAAGGAGTCTAGAGCCTCTGTCGTGTACGCTGGGCTCTATTCTTACCTACTTACAGATACTGGTGGACAGGGGGCTGGCTCATTCCACAATTAAGGTGTATGCAGCAGCCATTTCGTCCTGCCATAAGGGATTTGGAGGCAGGTCAGCCTTCAGTCAGCCGCTTATGTCGCGGTTTTTGCAGAGGGTCAGGAGGCAGCGGCCAGTAGTGCACGCCTCCGCCTCACAGTGGGACCTGCCGTTGGTGCTCGAGGCTCTGGTCACAGAACCATTTGAGCCCCTGGAGCTCTCCTCCCTGAAAGCACTGTCATGGAAGACAGCATTGCTACTTGCCTTGACTTCAGCCAAAAGAGTGTCCGAGCTGACCGCTCTGTCGGTGCACCCAAGCTGCCTTTTGATCCGGGGTGACCGTAGTGGGGCGACACTCAGACCGAACCCCTCCTTTACTCCTAAGAGCCTAAGGAGTTTGTTCAGGTCAAGGGCTATTCAGTTAGGTGGCTTTAATCTTCCACCCCATATTGAGGCCAGGGAGGCTAAATTGCACTCCTCTGCCCAGTGCGTGCGCTAGCATGTTATGTAGAGCGCACGGCTGCCATTAGACGCACTGAACAGCTGTTTGTGTGCTTTGGGGATGGTGTGGCTGGAAAAGCTCTCTCCATGAAGCGCCTAACAGCTATGCGGGTGCATTACACATGCCTATGGACGGCGGGGAGAGCCCTCCCCACTGGGGTCCGTGCGCATTCTACACGGGCGGTGCCTGTCTCAAACAGCCTTATTCAGCAGTGTGAGTGTAGAAGATATATGCACGTCGGCGTCTTGGTCTACGCCAGGCTCCTTCATAAAATGTTATCTCCTGGACATGTCTGGCTCCTTCTCGTCGTCTGTGCTTGCCGAGGCAACGCATGACTGGTGAGAGGGAGGGTGGCTGTGGGTCAGCAGGTGTCTGACCCCCCCCCCTGGACATAAAGCACTTGTGTTTTCCCATGCTCCTGAGGGACTCGGGAGACATGGTGCGCAATCAGCCCCATACAGGGCTGGAGGCAGGCTGGGAGAGCCTTCCTCACTATTGTCCATGCCCACTCTACACGGAGCGTGTGTGAGTGTGGGGGACGTGGTGCACTTATGTTTTCCCATGCTCCTGAGGGACCTGGGGAACATGGTGCGCGGTAGGCTCCAGACGGAGTCTCTGCACAGATCTTTTCCATGCACACTCTACACGAGGTAAGCGTGTGTGATTGTGCCTTATCCAAATTGCGGCCCCGACTTCTCTACGGTTACAACCGGATGGGAGGAAGTGGGATGCAATGGATGTTAGCCAAAAGCCGGTCAGGGACGGTGTGGTGGGCCGATGTTGTTGGATGACAGGGCGTGTATACATCGGGGCTCCGCCCACTGTACCCATAGAGTCCAGTAGAGGGCGGAGCCTGTGTGAGATGTAACAGGGGGTTACGTATTGTAACCCTAGTTATATAAGCACAGGCGGAGCCCTCTACCTGGGGGCCCTGTCTTTCCTAGTCCGCTCGCTGAAGAGTGTAAAGGATAGTGGGCGGCGGGTGTAGCCGCCTTTATATACTGTGGCCTGCGCGCGCATTCAGGTAGGCTCGCCCCGATTGGCCGGCTACGTTTACGTAAACTCAGTAGGTGAAAGCACGCACAGCATGATAGAGAGTAGTACCCATAGAGTCCAGTAGAGGGCTCCGCCTGTGCTTATATAACTAGGGTTACAATACGTAACCCCCTGTTATAAATACCTAGGTATCTGGCTTGATGATTGTCTTACTTTTAAACTTCAGGTCATTAATCTGCTTAAAAAGCTGAGGGTTAGACTCTGCTTCTTTTTTAGAAACAAGTCCTGTTTCTCACTTGAGGCCAGGAAAAGGCTGTGACCTTTTTACCTGTGCTGGACTATGGTGATCTGATCTATATGAATGCACCTGCCCATTGCCTGGAAAAGTTAGATGCCGCCTATCACAGTGCGCTGAGATTTGTTACTAACTGGAAAGCACTTACTCATCACTGGACCCTGTATGCCAAGGCAGGTCTGCCATCACTAACTGTACGGAGGCTCAGTCACTGGTACATGTTTATCTATAAAGCCATGTTGGGTAAACTACCTTTTTATATCTGCTCTCTGATCTCTCGACGAATTGAAATTACTTATTGCCTGAGATCTCATGATGTGGTTTTATTAAATGTGCCAAGTGCTAGGACTGTTTTAGGAAAGAAAGCTTTTAGTTGTGCAGCTCCGCTAACATGGAACAGTCTGCAAACATGTTTAAAACTGAGCACTTTGGTTCCCCTACATCATTTTAAAACTCGGCTGGGTGACATGCTGTTTGATACTCATGGTACCTGTCACTGTATAATAGTTTGTAAACTGTAC
The DNA here is from genome assembly GCA_943591055.1 of Gobionotothen gibberifrons. Classification (NCBI taxonomy): domain Eukaryota; kingdom Metazoa; phylum Chordata; class Actinopteri; order Perciformes; family Nototheniidae; genus Gobionotothen; species Gobionotothen gibberifrons. The sequence goes on along the minus strand of CALSBZ010044885.1, from coordinate 150,881 downwards.
CCTGTACATTATGTTGTATGTCATCCTTATTGTTGTTCTGTTGTTTTTATGTTACATGTGTAACTAATGTGCTGCAAAAAGTTCAGATTCATAAATGAATCTGAACTTTTTGATCTGTTATGATGATAAACTGAAGCAATTTCTAAATTAACCCAATTAAGTGAGTTTTAAATCGTCCTACTTAGTTTATAAGGAAATTATGAAGAGGAACAAATTAAACTAGAGAATGCAATTCCTGAAGAAATTGCTAGTGGGAATGCTTTATGCTGAAAAGCCGACACTAAACTGCTATGCTGAAATGTAATGTGTAAGAAGAAGTGTCATGGCGAGCATTGTGTTGCCATGGCAACGTCATTCGAAGAAATCTCAAAACTGTCCCGTAGATGTCTTCACGGCTGGACTGTTGGCACACATTTGAAGTTTGAGCACGTTTTGAACATTTTCATAGGAGTTATAGCGACATCATATTTTATGGCGAGGGATGCGTTTCCATGGAAACGGCATATGGTGAGATCTCAGATTTGGTGTAGAGCTGTTGAGGCATGGACCGGTGATATACAAGTGAAGATTGGGGGACGATTGGACCGTGTTGATGGGACTTACAGCGACATCATTTTTCATGGTGAATGATCCGTCACCATCGCAACGGCATTTGATGACACCCCATAATACGCTTAGATGCGTTGATGGCTGCATCATTACCAAACCTGTGAAGTTTTGGGGCGTTTGGAGCATTTTCACTGAAGTTATTAGAAAACCTTGTTTGAAGGCGAGCATTGTGTTGCCATGGTAACGGCATTCGAAGAAATCTCAAAACTGTCCCATAGATGTCTGGACTGTTAGCAGCACACATGTGAAGTTTGAGCTCTTTTTGAACATTTTCATAGGAGTTGTAGCATGAGGTTACATTACTCTCTCTCTCTTCTCTCTCTCTTCTCTCTCTCTTCTCTCTCTCTTCGGCATATGATGATGACACCCCATCATTGACGTAGAGCTGTTGAGGGCAGCACCATTAACCATTATCTGAAGTCTGCTGCTCTGAGCATGTCAGTTGAAGTGATGACATCATCGTGTTCCATTACACAGGTGTTTTTATTTGAGCTAATGAGTCATCCAGAGATCAAAGGGTTCCATTGTTCTGGATGAGAGATAAACCTCTTACATGTGAACGTTTTGTGGCAGAACCGTAACAGATATCTGTGAAATTTCAAAACGTGAAGAATGTCAAGGAAGTTGAGTATCTGAAGTGTAATTTTTGTGTAGTTTCGGGTTAATAATGTGGCCTTTTTGGCAGTTTAACTAAAGGTGTGCGGCTGCTGCTCTGAGGAAATATCAGGCTGAAATTACAATGGGTTTAATGGAGGCATATTGAATGTTTTTGTCATGTCATGCCCTCAAGAGGCAGTTTGTTTAATTATTTAGCTTAATTATTTGTCATTTTTCAAGCTACGAGATGTTTTCCTACGTTTGTCATGACAAATTATGTCTCAGGAATGTAGGGTTTGGGAATTATGGCAGTTTAAAAAAAATATATGAAGGCATATTTCAAGATTTCCTCCACTCTAGCTGTGACATCACGCACTCTAGTTAATGTGAAAATCTGAAGAAAACGTCTTTAACAAGGTCTGAACAATGTTTAATATCTCTAAAGGTAAGAATCAGATTTAAAAGTTGTTTTACACGAATAATGTCAGAAAGCAGTGTAACATTTAAAAGTTGGAATGAGGTTTCGGAGTGAAAGTATGAACGCACAGTTAGCAGTTGAAGTCGCATGAAGATTTGTTGAAGTCTGAATATTCCTCCATTGACTTCAATGTTAAAAAATTGATGAATTATGGGATGTATCTCTGGAATTATGAAAGTTATGAATGAGAAAAGTAATAGCCATCGATTCCCGACCGAGCTGAACGTTTTGATGTTTGAACGCAGACTCTTGTCCTTGTGCTGAAACGGCTACAGGAGGCCGGTCTCAGGCTCAAAAGAACCACGTGTTCGTTCATGAGTGAGGAAGTGATGTTTCTAGGTCATAAGGTGGATGCCACAGGACTGCACCCCATGCATGAGAAGGTGGAAGCAATCAAGGATGCACCCACACCTTCACATGTGACAGAACTCAAAGCATATCTAGGACTGTTAAACTATTATAACAAGTTCCTGCCCAATCTGTCAACCACCCTTGCTCGAGTGCACAAACTGCTAAAAAAAAGACACAAAGTGGCAGTGGGAAGAGGCACAATAGACAGCGTTTGAAAAGTCAAAAGACATGATGCAGTCAGCTGAAGTGTTGGTGCATTATGAGCCAGAGAAGGACATTGTGCTGTCATGTGATGCATCACCATATGGATTTGGTGTAGTGCTCTCACATAGCATGCCAGATGGAACTGAAAGACCCATTGGATTTACATCATGGACATTAAATGCTGCAGAAAGAAACTACTCACAACTTGAAAAGGAAGGACTGGCAGTGATTTTTGGAATAAAACACTTCCACATGTACATCTATGGACAGACGTTTACTATAGTGACGGATCATAAGCCCCTGTTGTCACTTTTCAGTGAGATGCAAGCAGTACCCCAAATGGCATCACAGAGGATCCAACGTTGGGCCGTGACCTTGAGAGCCTATGAATACACCATAGTGTACAAAGAAGGGAAGTACCACAACAATGCAGATGCACTGAGCCGTCTGCCCCTACCAGAGAAACCTGAGCTGGAGAGGCCAGAAGAGAGGGTTCTCATGCTGGAGAGTTCTGACATCACACTTGTGACTGCTGACAAAGTGAAAGTATGGACAGACAAGGATCCAGTACTCTCACGGGTGCGGGAATTGGCACACAGAGGCTGGTCATCAGAATTAAAAGAGATTGAGTTTGGCCCCTATGCAGTGAGGAAACATGAACTCAGTATCCAAAATGGATGTGTGTTGTGGGGCGCAAGAGTTAATGTGCCAAAGCCAAGCCAAGAAAGTGTTTTGAGACAGGTTCATCAATGCCATCCGGGAGTGTCCAGAATGAAAGCACTGGCTAGGAGCTATGTATGGTGGCCAAAGCTCGACAAGGATGTGGAGGATACTGTCAAGTCCTGTATAACATGTCAAGAGCCCCGAAATGTTCCGGCACCAGCTCCGTTACACCCCTGGGATTGGTCTGACAAGCCCTGGAGTCAGATTGATGTGGATTATGCTGGGCCATTCATGGGGAAGATGTTTTTTGTGCTC
>CALSBZ010044885.1:92103-137664 GCA_943591055.1 Gobionotothen gibberifrons | reverse complement strand
AAAAAAAATAAACAATGTTTTGTTGCTTAAGCTTATGTATTCAGTCATTATTCAATGGTATACTAAAATTCATGTGAAAAAAATTGCTTCTCACTGTTCTCAGGTCAAATATTTATATGCGATTAAAAATGCGATTAATTTCGATTAATTAATTACAAAGCCTCTAATTAATTAGATTAATTTTTTTAATCGAGTCCCGGCCCTAATTGTTTTTCCCTTTTGAAACAGATGTTCAGTTATGTTAAAGTCTTTGATTGCACTTCAAGTCTAAGTTTGCATTTTAATTGTTTGGCACTGACTTTTCCTCATTGATGTTTTATGTTTTACTTAGTTATGTTTTACTCTCCTTTTCATGTTACATCACTGCTAGTGCTACCTAAAACAGAAAGTGAATTTTTATACTGAGAAACTGTGCCTTGAATATTTTATTTTATTTAGCAAGAGAGTGCACTTTACTTGGTGAAGAAACCAGTGTTAACATTTGTTGTGTAGGGTGTAGGCCTACCTACTTGAACACTGAGGAAGCCATATCAAAATTCCTGTTGAATTGTTCATTCAGGGATTCATTGCAGAATTCAAACCAGCTTGAAATGGTATTTTGGTCTGTTACTCCTTTTTATTTTAGTTTGTGTTACCTTGTAGGTTGTAGCCTACTGTTAAGTAACTTGAAAAATAACCATAATAACTGACATGAAAAAATATCGTGATAAATATCATCTATCGTGATACTGCTTGAAAAATATCGTGATATTATATTTTTCAATATCGTCCACCCCTATACACCTGCCACGAAAAAACAAGGGGCAACATAAAACAGTCCAAATAGGAACAAACTCCAAAATAAGGCTTTGCCAGGTAGGGCTTCTCAGGGGCTGGCGCTTCTCTGCAAGAGACCAGAACCAGGTTACCTGCATCCGAAAGGCCAACACTCTTGAATCCTTCAAACAATCTCTCAAAACTCACTTATTTACTAGCTTTCAAACTCTGATCAACAACTACAATAAATGTTGTAAGTAGTTTATAGAATCAATTAAAAAAACACAAACCTATACATAAATAGTAAAACCAGAGAAACTGATAATGCGGTGGTATATATATGTTAGGGCCGGGACTCGATTAAAAAAATGTATCTAATTAATTAGAGGCTTTGTAATTAATTAATCGAAATTAATCGCATTTTTAATCGCATATAAATAAAGCTGCTGGATTCTTTTTGTCACCGTCTTTCTGCATGGCAGCTCATATGTTGTGTCAGACGATGCAATTTGTAGTACCTTTTGCAGCCCCTTATCTTCTACCACTCCAAGTGGTCTACAGTCGAGTGCAATCCAGTGAGCCAGGGAGTTGGTTATTTTTTCAGACGTGGACTTAGTTATCCTGGCCCTGAAACCAGTCATCTGGTTGAGTGTGGGTTGGGTGTGGGTCCTTGTACTCGGAGTCGGGCTAACGTCCACGCTAGCTTCCACGCTAGCTGCTATATGTTTTGCATTGAGGTGATACTTGAGGCTTGATGTGCTGCAGTGATATGCGAATTCCTTTTTGCATAATTTGCACACAACCGTGCTCTTATCGACGCTTCCATCCGTCCGTTTTTTACAACATTTCCCATCCACGGGGCCAACCAACGCGGTCTCATCAGCTTCTTCGTTCATGTTTGACTAATGTTCACTGTGGTTTGTTGTTGTCTGAAGTCATGCACGTTAGTTGGTGCTCCAGTATAATCGGTACGCCTGAAACTCATCCAGTGAGAAACGTTCAGCGGTGCAAAAATAAGTGCGATTAAAATGCGTTAATTTTTTTAACGCGTTCATTTTTGTGTAATTAATTAATCTTAATTAACGCGTTAAAGTCCCGGCCCTAATATATATATATATATATTGTCTATACAGTATCTATTAGGGATGTAACGATACCAAAAACTCACGGTACGATAATATCGCGATAAAAAGTCCACGGTACGATATTTATCGCGATATTGAAAAATAAAGGGGAAAAAATGTGAGATTTATTTTATTTTTTATTTTACTTGAATTTCTTTTTCTTTATTAATTAATACATCGGATTTGTACAGCATTTTAGTAGGATAGTAGTATTTTAAAGTGTCAACAATATAATAATCAGACCCTGCAATAGAATAAATCAAGTTTCACTTTAGTTTTTCAAGTAACTCGACTCTAACTCACTAACTCACTCACTCACTCAGCATCATCAAGGTTATCTTTTAGGAATATGAGCATGTCCACATTTCCAGGTAGAAACTGGGATGTTTGGGCGTGTACAATATCCCCTGCTGTGGAAAAACTCTCTTGCTTGGTACTGATGTTGCTGGGACAGAGAGATATGCTTTGGCCATGGGTGACAACAGTGGGTAAAACTGTGCATTGTCTCTCCACCACTTCAGTTTCTTATTGACAGGGCGAGATATAAATATACTGTTGGTACTTGTCAATGTCTCTAGGTATGTACATGTAGCCCTGTAAATACAATGTCCTTTTGTGTTATCTGTTGTTTTATGTTCATGTTGTAACCTACTTGCTGCCATGTTGGATAGGTCTCCCTTGAAAAAGAGATCGATGATCTCAATTGGACCATCTGGTTAAATAAAGGTTTTTTCTTTTTTAAATCGCGGTAGATTTTGTCAGTCTCACGAAGGTATTGAGACATTTATTTACCGCGATATCGTGGTTATTCGATATATCGTTACATCCCTAGTATCTATATATACTATATTTAAAAAAACATCAGTAATAACCCGCCCCCAAACACATTCATAAACACAAAGTATACATACAAAGAATATTAAGAAAATGCATCATAAATTAAATATTTTTGAGGTATATTATTTTACACTTAATGGTTGTGTAAGGGAAGGAATGTGTCAAGGTTTGTGCAGTGGACTGGGAGTTAGTATGTATAAAAAGAGAAGTGAGGGAAGATTAAAAAAAAGAAAAAAAAAAGGCTTGGAGATGTCCCCATATGGTTGTATTGCATCACAAGGATAATAGAACAACAACTAGAGAATGCAATTCCTGAAGAAATTGCTAGTGGGAATGCTTTATGTTGAAAAGCTGACGCTAAACTGCTATGCTGAAATGTAATGTGTAAGAAGAAAGTGAAGAATTTAGATTGAAATGATACATGAACACTGGGGGCTTGAATGTGTGATGAGAGAAGAAAATAAAGTAAAAAGGCTTGGAAAAGCGGCAGAATATTTGAACTGCAAACTTCTGAACTAACTTGATGGTGAATGATCTGTCGCCATGCCAACGGCATTTGATGACATCCCATAATACGCTTAGATGCGTTGATGGCTGCATTGTTACCAAACCTGTGAAGTTTTGGGCCATTTGGAACATTTTCACTGAAGTTATGAGAAAACCGTGTTTCATGGCAAGCATTGTGTTGCCATGGCAACGGCATATGAATAAATCTCAAAACTGTCCCGTAGATGTCTTGTCCCTGAAAATGGGATTATTATTAGGATTATTTGTAGGTCATTGAAAAGTAGAATCATTTAGAAAGATGTGAACATTGAAGTTTCTATTTTAGAAAAGCTGACACTGTAGTGCATTGCTGGTTTTAAAAGTGATTTATAAGAGTCATGTTTAAAGATGTGCAATACTTAAAACGTTTATAAAGATCCTCTGAGTGTGTGTCATTAGTTAGCTGATAAAATGTTAGGAATAAATACCTTGACATATTGACTACAAGAGCTTAAATCAAACAAGCAACCTTGTATTTGAAAGATTAACTGACATAGCAACAGTCGCACTAGGTATATAAGCATAGCCACGGGGAGTCATTTTGCTCAGGGGGTGCTGCCAAAAGTGGGGAGGGGGGCCGCTTAAAAGAAAAAGAAGAAAAAAGGCGGTGCCGGGGTCAAGTCGCATAAATTGTTTGTTAAAGGCGAGACACGCCTGAGATGTTGTGCTATTTTGATTCCATAACATGTTTTCTTTCAGGCTTTTGGAAGGAAAACGTACAAAATACACATTTAAGTGTTTATTTTACTATAGTTTGTCTAGACCAGGGGTCACCAACCTTTTTTAGGGTGAGGGCTACTTTCAAAAAATAAAACAAACAAGTGCTACTTTTACTCCTCTTTTTTTTGTTTTTTGCAGTGTATATATTTAGCACATTTTAACATTATTATATGCTTACCTTTAACCTTTGTGTGCTGTTTGGGTCTGTGGGACCTGTTTTCAGTGTTTACTAAAAGAACATGTATTTAATTATTTTAATCTGCTTTATTTGGGGGTGGGCCTCTCCTCCTCTAGGGGGGTCCTCACCTCCTCTAGGGGGGTCCGGGGGAATGTTCCCCCGGGAAGATTTTTTTTTAAATGTTGAAGTGAAATGCATCAATCTGGTGCACTTTGAGAGCAAAATGAATTCATGGATACAGCTCTCAACACTCAGATGAAAGGGAGCTGTATACTTTTCAATAATCCAAATAAACATCTTTAGAATATGATCACAACCAATAACAAATCATTTAAACTGGTTTATTCTTATCTTATGTTACCTAGTTAGCATTCTATCTTTTTATTTATGCATATTTTACTAATCACTCCCCTTTTTAACTGTTTTTTGTTTTTTTTACTGTCCTATAGTACACATTGGAATGATTTCTTACTTTATCTATATTAAATAGATAAAGGTTTGCTCTCCCTAACCCTCTCGCTCTCTCTCTCTCTCTCTCCCTCTCTCTCTCTCTCCCTCCCTCCCTCCCTCCCTAGCTCTCGCGCTCTCTCTCTCTCTCTCTCTGTCTCGCTCGCTCACAGAGGCTGTGTGCTCCTCCGTGGCGATGACGGCTTGCGTTAAAAAATAATAATAAACATATTTGTAAAGTGGGGGGACACAAACGGGATTTCGAAAAGTGCGGGGGTCATGTCCCCCCTGTCCCCAGTGGAGATTACGCCGTGCGTGTGTGTGCGTCAAGAGGAATAAATATATATGCAAGTTGCAACACACAGAGTAAAGCTCTGCCCCTCATGTGCAGTATAGGCTGGCATGATAGGCTGTTCAATGGGGCTGATGTGTTGTGTAGATTCTGCCAGAAGGAACATCACGGTCACACTCCTTATGAAGCGGGGAGGTGCCACATTGCTTTTCTTCTCGACGCTGGTCCCGCAAATCAAGCAAGAACGTGATTGGTCGATATTCATTGTGGGGGTGGGGGGAGGAGGGGCGTTAGATAGATATAGAGTTGTAGTAAGTAGATAGAGTTCGCTATGATTGAGGTTTCGTTTATGCATAGGGTAGATTCTTTTAATTACATTTCCTTTTTTGTTTTGTGTATTTTATACATTTTGGATTTGCTTGGCGAGCTATTTTTAGAACATGCCCCGCGGGCGACTCACGTTGCTCCTGCGGGCTACTGAGTGCCCGCGGGCACCATGTTGGCTACCCCTGGTCTAGACTATTTGCGTCGGTATATTTCTCCTAAATTCACCAAAAGTTAGCATTCTAACGTAACATATAGTACGCGACCGCTGTTTGCACCATGTCATCAGAGATATCGTTGGAAAGGTCCGTCTCTCCTGCTCAATCTCATCGGACCCAAATATGGTCATTTCCTTTGTATCAGCAACCAATCGTGAAAGTACAAAAGGGTCTTAAACCAAGAAACGAAATCTCATTGGCTGGTGTCAACTTCTGACAACGTGATTCGTTCAGATGCATCACGTGGTGGTGAAACACTTCCTGGTTAGCTTTCCGCTAGAAATTTAAATCTCAAAATGGCAAAAAGAACGGCGAAAAAAACGTTCACAGAGAAGACAACAACAATTGTCACTTGCACGAAGCAAGATTATACAAAAAACAAATGACCCCGAACATGAAATACCTTCACGGAGTCACTCTAGACTCTGCAGTGACTCTGCAGTGTGTGTGTCGCGTCAATTACGTCACTATCCCACGACCATGGCCGTATCTACCATTGAGGTCACCGAGGTCCGGACCTCGGTAATATTTTCCGAGCTGTGTATATAACAAAACTTGTGAAATAACTGCACTAAACGGGGTTATTTGTAGTACTTCCATTTACTGACGATGGGGGCGCTGCATAACTACGCAGCCTCGATTAAAGCAAACAGAAGAAGACAACATGTATCAACAAACCACCGCAGCCCGGGCTTGTATCGTTGCAGCGGAGGACTGATGAGGTATCTAGAGATCTGAGTCCAGCGGGCTGCTTGTGTTTCTGTTCCTCACAGGACATCATAGGACCAGCAGATCCTGTGTGAACGCTCGTTAGTCAGTGGACGTCCGACAACATGCACACTAACTTATATTGCAGCTATAGGCTAAACTTTGGTTTAAATAGCGTGAATAAACTAGCTAGAGAGCTAAAGTTAATTACATCCATCCAATGTCAGAAGGATTACCTTTTAACAAACGTAATGCTTTTCTTTCATTTCATTTGAGTAAAACATTGAGGATATAATATTGTATTGTTTTCTTTTTACACTGACTCAGATATAATGAAAAGACTACGTCAGTCGAAGCTCAGCTTTGGTACGGAAGAGACAGGACAGGCAGAGAGAAAGAGAGAGAGAAAGTGATGGAAGTCAGGGAGGAACTGCAGGTACAGTCACACAAAAGAATGTAGGCTTAATAACCCCATCTATCTATCTATCTATCTATCTATAACAATAGTCTTCATTTATAGACAATAGGCATAATTAAAAAACAACATATATCTATTGCAGTTATGATGTCATAATAACATACAATTCTATAAAACACAATTTGCTTACATCTTTGTTCTCTTTTGAGAATCAAACAAAACAGATTAAAAAAAAAAAAAATTCTAAAAGTTAAAGATTTTATGTATTTTTATTTTTATTTTTAAAAAGTTAAAGATTTTATTTTATTTTTATTTTTATTTATTTTTAAAGTTAAAGATTTTATTTTAATTTTATTTTTTATTAAAAAATTTAATTTGCACAATGTTTGGATTTTTGAAATATGAAAAAGAAATATTGTGCAAATCCAAATCTGGTATTTAATGCGTATCCTGAAGTGCATGTAATTATGCAAATGTCGTAACTTGTGTTAGCTTCAATACATCTGTGTTCGAATATTCTAGAGTCCAGCCTAAAAGACTATTATGTAAGGTCTCTCTTATCTTAAAAATAGAAACCACATGTGTTCTTTTAATAACACTTAAGATTAGACTTCAGAATATTTTTGCTGATATTATTACTGATTACTCTGTTCCCCTATCTGTAACTCTATGTCTCCTCGTCCAAACAACCTTAAAGTGTTTGGTTGACCTTAAATCATTTACGTTATAGGGCTTAAAACCTAAAATCGTAATATAAGAGACACTTCATCGAAATGGGAAGAGAATTTCAATATGGTTTAACAATACAGCACAAACACGACAAAACACATCTGCCAGCAGAGAACTGCAAAAAAAAATAGCCAAAACACACTCGCCAGCAGAGAACACCTCAAACACAGCCAATACACATCCACCAGTAGAAATCACTCCAAACTCAGATCTGAGCCAGAAAATACAACACTGCTATTACTAATATCAAACTTCCATCAGTATAAATAACCTGTTTTTAGCAAAATGCACTATTTTCTAGCTCCAACCTTGACAAAAAGTGACCCCTGTCTGGTGATCTCATGTGATCTGCCCTAAAAAGAATACCTCAATTAGCATTCCATCAAATGGCGACTTGGAGTGTCTTTGTTCTCCTCCCTGTGCTCTAAACAAGATGTCAGCTGAGTTTATCAACCTCTAACCTGAAGAACAAAGGGATTTGAAAAGACCTCGTGTCTCTCTGGCTGGTGTGTAAGAAAAAATGGGCCTTAAAACCATTTACGTCTAGATCTCCTATCTAGTCACGTAATATTTGACTTAAGGTCACTATGTTTTATCTGTTCATATTAAAACACGCCATCATGGGACAAATTAAGTCGCAAATCATACACAATCAGCAGAATATCTTCTATCAAACGCACTTACGTCGCATTACTCGTCGTAATCCATGCGCAATATCTGGTTGCAAATAGAACAGAATAAACACTTAATTTAAAGCCTTAACTTTATTCAGGCCTTTTTTCACTAAAAGGACTTTTTTAAACAGACTTAACTGTTGATTTGATAAACACTCACTTCCCTCAGACTACGACTGCTTCTCTATGTCTCCTCGTCCAAACAACCTTAAACTGTTTAGTTGACCTCAAATCATTTACGTTATAGCTCTTAAAAACTAAAAACGTAATATAAGAGACACTTCATCGAAGTTATGAGTGCTGGTATGACCAACCTTAAACCGTGCATACACTTATCAATATAAAAAATAATATCCAACACACACACAAATGAATAACATGCAGGGTTATTTGAAAGTACAAAAAATGAAATTAAACTCACCGTGCCTGTGACAAAACAACGCCTCGTGGTTTTAGAGTGACTATTTCTATCAATTTAGGTTTTTTAACATTAAAATGCACAGCTGTTTTCAGGATCCGCCGGCGATCAGACACACAAATCTAAAATGGCCTAGTTTAACTAGTGAAGAATTCTGACAATAACTGGTATCTTCTTACCGATTTGTTTTTGAGCTCATGTGTGTAGAATGGCGACGAGCCGTCTCGAGAAAACAACCGGCTTGGTTATCTCTCCTCCGTCGTTAAGATCCCGTCTCGGGTCACCAATTGTTGATTTGTCCGTTATTCTCGAGTCCAGAAGAGAACGTTTTAAAATAAGGAGATCAGTGAGTCTCGACTAAAGTTTCAAATGTTGGTACTTTAATAAAAATCAGGCGCGGTGATGTTACAAGCAGGCGGCAGTTCAAAGGAGGAAAACAGCTGTTGTCCTCAGGTCTAGGTCAAGAAGAAAGGGCACAACAAAACACATTTCGTCTTTAAATATGGTAGCTTGGCTCCTCCCGTCCGCTGTCTCTGTTGCTGATGACTTCCGCTAGTTTCCCCTATATCCGCTCACACTTTTTCAAAGGATATTTTCATTGTACATGACACATGACTAAACACGCCTTTTCTCTACACACTCTCCTGCATCACTTTTTCATCTTATTTCAACGGCTGGTAATGTTTACGTTTGGTCAAACATTGAGTTCAAGTTACCGTCAGTATTTCAGAGATAACTTCCGGGATAGATTTTCAAAATAAACTTGTATTCATGTTTGGCCGGAAGTCTTTTCAAAATAAAAGCTTAACATACATTGTGTGCGAAAACTTCTGTTTTCTCAGTAAAAATCAACATTTAAACTGATGGCATGTCTAAACTAAATTATGCCATTAAAACATTGATTAAATTACTAACAGAACACACGCCAAACATGCTAAATCATATCAGAAGGCATCACCCAGATTTGCCAATCACCGGAACCTGGCAAAAGAACAGCAGTTCAACAGCTTATCCCCGCTGTTTTTAAGAAGTCAATAGACATGAAAGCCGAGAGAACAAAATAAATAACGGAAGCTATTGTATTGGCATATATATTTCAATGGCTATGCGCCCTTGAAACACTCTTATTATTTATTTTGTAATATTTTCAAGACATTCTTTTTAGTTTTACAGCTTGATGAAACCTTTTTGTTTTTCATCAGTCATTATAGATAATATGGCCATCTGAGTGTGTGTGGTACTGTTTGTGGTTTGTTTTTAACTGTGTAATACAGTTAATTATTCTAAATGTTAGAGTTCCTTATTTTTCCACTGAAACTTGCGCATCGTTCAAAAATAAATAACAAGAAACCTGGAATTATGCATTTGGGACTTTTTTTTACTTTTTCTTGTTGTACCGAATCCGTACCGAACCGTGACCCCCAAACCGAGGTATGTACCGAACCGTGAATTCTGTGAACCGTTACAGCCCTAGTACGTACATTTCTGTTTTTGACCAGTACATAACTGCGTGTATACTTACTGTAGGTTCACAGTATCTATAATCATTTTAAATCTCATCAATGTAATTTAAATGTACATAATCATATAGGATATCACTCAGGACTCTCATTACTTGGGACTTAATGGTCACCTATTATGCAAAATGCACTTTTTGATGTCTTTTATACATAAATGTCTCCCCGGTGTGTAAGGAGAATCACAAAGTGTCAGAAAATACAACCCTCTCTCTTTTCACCATTACCCACATCTCTAAAAACAGGGGTACAGCGGAGCTGATCCAGATTTTCTGAGAACTTCACGCCATTACTAAAATGTGGGCTGGCTTTACAGTACACTGAACTCCTGGCAACGGCCCAACCTATCGTCCCCATATACAGTTGCCTAGCTGAATCACCTCCCGCAGCTGTATGTCTGTTTATTCAGCAGAGTGTCTACGAGAGTGACTTAGAGTAAAGATGTTATATACATAATACATACAATGGCACTGTTCTAGTGGTAAACACTGAATAAAGAACATGTCAAGCTGTGTGCTGTATCAGAAGTATTGGAAGTAATATGGTCTGTGTTTACATTAGCAAGCATTGCTAACACTCAGAGCTAACGCTGTACTGGAGAGAATATGAGTAAAGAAGCCGGATATAAAAGGTACTGTCCTTGTGGTAATCGGTGAGATAGAAATTGTTTGAACTCCATACTGTTTCCGAAATAGTGCTTGATTTGGTTTGGAACATAATGTGGCGTTTAATTAGGGCAGTGTTTAGCTGAGTTTCTGCTGGTAGACACCCTTCTCTTCACAGAGCTCACTGCTTGCATGCGGACGCTCAAAAAGGACTGGGCCAGCAGCAGCAGCCCGGTTACAGCCCGGTTACATTACAAGGGCCAGACCCAGAATCAGCACTTTTGTAACAGAGCTGAAATAGAGTGGTATGAGGCATGGTACAATGGGTGATGTGTTTGATATTTTGAGCAAAACACTTCAGAGACATGTTTTGTATAGATATGGTCCCATAATATATTATTCAAATATAGCATAATAGGTGAGCTTTAAATGTATACTAATAAAAAAATATCTAAACCCCAAAACCTGTTCTGTATCAAGGTCCAAATAACAATGTGGTGAAAAGATAACTAATTATCGTTTAATTTTCTCTTCATCATGTATACCTCTCTTTCCCTCTCATCTCATCCTTCTCAGGTGAGACCCAGGTCTGCTTCAGGTACTACCATGGCGTCAGCGGAACACTGAGGGCAACGACACCCAGCATAACCATAAAGAAAGCTTCTGCACCTGTGAGTCCGACCAAACCTCATGGCTTTATTTTGACGTATGCAGCTTTCTGAGATGTATAATAATAATAATAATAATAATAATAATAAATTACATTTATAAAGCTTTTCCTGGTGATCAAAGCGCTTACAAGCAATTAAAACAAAAAAGTGCTAAGCTAGGTGGAATAAGGGTGAGGGGTTAGCGGATTAGGAGTTCAAGGCAAGAGTGAAAAGGTGAGTTTTGAGGGATTGTTTGAATGATGTGAGATTGTTGGCAGATCTGACGTGGCTGGGGAGGGAGTTCCAGAGTGTGAGGGAGGCTGCAGCGAAGGCCCTGTCACCCCAGGTCCGGAGCTTTGCCCTGATGGGCTGCAGTAGGTTAGCTTCAGCAGACCTGAGGTGACGGGTGGGGGTGTGTCGTTGGATGAGGTCACAGAGGTAGGCTGGGGAAAGGTTGTTGAGGCAACACATCCTCACTCCCAGGTCGGCCTATATTGACGTTATGTCAAGGTCCCCTGTGTCAGCTTTTTCCAACGCAAGGGGGGGCGTCCCTTAGCGTACATTTTCAACTTTCCGGTATGTCCATAGGCTTCTATATAGCTCCCTAAACGTATGTTGTAGACGACTTGAGATCGCGAGCGAATGCTACCCGCAGATCCATTCTCACAGCGTTTATCAACCTTTTTCTTACTCAATATCAAGCAACACTTATTGTTTTTACTTCTTTATTTGGTAACACTTTATATTAAGGTACACAAATTAACCATCAACTAGTTGTTAATTAACATGCATATTAGCAGTATATTGGCTCTTTATTAGTCATTATAAAACACTTATTAATGCCTTATTCTACATGACCATATCCTACAAGTAATAAGACATTAGTTGAGAGTTTTTCCTCAATAACACTCTGATTGGTGCTTATTTGTTGCAAGTAAGGAAGTTGTTGTACATGAGTTTGGGTCTTAATGCTCTGCTCAATATGGGCCTAATAAGGCAGTAGTGCCACAAGAATAGTAATTCTCCCATAATAACACTTATGAATAGATCATAAAAATGATCTATTCTTATGTAACAAGACATTAAACTATATGTGTTAATTGTGTCTAAATAACTCAAAATTAGGTATTAATATCTAAGAATATGTTTTGGGGTATTGCAGGGCTCAACGCTAACTTTTAAAAGTGGTTGCCAGGCTGGCAACCAGGCATCAGCTTTTGGTTGCCAAAACTGAAAATACGGTTGCCATTTTTAGTCACCTTTTATTTTAAATAATTAAGATACTATACAGGTATACATCAACTTCATAATGAACATGTGACACAAAAGAATGTTCAAATGCTTTACAATAAGTAATTAACACAATTATTTGAAACTTAAGTGGTAGTAAAATTGTCCACCCTCAATTGCTGGTATACAAAACACCAGTAGTGCAGCTGTTGTCATGTTCTTCACAGATCCCTCAAAAATGAATTAGTCAAGTCATTAGTTTCTTGGTCATCCGTTGTTTCCCTTTGAAATGTGGGTTTTCTTGACCTTTGTGCTGATCCCCACCATAGATCCACTGGCCCTTCAGCATTGAAGTCTTGATTGTGGTACTGTCATTGGCCAGACTAATACATTTCTAATGATAAATAAATGAAAACCATTCACGATTAAAAAAAAAAATCGAATTAATTAGAGGCTTTGTAATTAATTAATCGAAATTAATCGCATTTTTAATCACATATAAATAAAGCTGCTGGATTATTTTTGTCACTGTCTTTCTGCATGGCAGCTCATATGTTGTGTCAGACGATGCAATCTGTAGTACCTTTTGCAGCCCCTTATCTTCTACCACTCCAAGTGGTCTACAGTCGAGTGCAATCCAGTGAGCCAGGGAGTTGGTTATTTTTTCAGACGTGGACTTAGTTATCCTGGCCCTGAAACCAGTCATCTGGCTGATTGTGGGCTGGGTGTGGGTCCTTGTACTCGAAGTCGGGCTAACGTCCACGCTAGCTTCCACGCTAGCTGCTATATGTTTTGCATTGAGGTGATACTTGAGGCTTGATGTGCTGCGGTGATATGCAAATTCATTTTTGCATAATTTGCACATACAAGCGGCCGAGATGGGTTTTCTCCGCAGGGTGGCTGGCGTCTCCCTTAGGGATAAGGTGAGAAGTTCAGTCATCCGGGAGGGACTCGGAGTTGAACCGCTCCTCCTTCGCGTCGAAAGGAGCCAGTTGAGGTGGTTCGGGCTCCTAGTTAGGATGCCACCTGGGCGCCTCCCTAGGGAGGTGTTCCAGGCACTTCCAGCTGGGAAGAGACCAAGGGGTAGACCTAGGACCAGGTGGAGGGATTATATCTCTTCGCTGGCCTGGGAGCGCCTTGGGATCCCCCAGTCAGAGCTGGTTGATGTGGCCAGGGAAAAGAAAGTTTGGGGCTCTCTGCTGGAACTGCTACCTCCGCGACCGACCACGGATAAGCGGGAGAAGATGGATGGATGGATGGATAATTTGCACACAACCGTGCTCTTATCGACGCTTCCATCCGTCCGTTTTTTAAAACAAAATATCCCATCCACGGGGCCAACCAAAGCGGTCTCATCAGCTTCTTCGTTCATGTTTGACTATTGTTCACTGTGGTTTGTTGTTGTCTGAAGTCATGAACGTTGGTTGGTGCTCCAGTATAATCGGTACGCCTGAAACTCATCCAGTGAGAAACGTTCAGCGGTGCAAAAATAAGTGCGATTAAAATGCGTTAATTTTTTTAACGCGTTTTTGTGTAATTAATTCATCTTAATTAACGCGTTAAAGTCCCGGCCCTACATTTTATAGAAGTGATTATATTTGTATGCCAATATTTTCCTATGGTAAAGTTTCGTTTAGCACTTTTATTTTGGTAGTAATAAGATCGGGACTCTTATTTTGAAGGAACTTTTACCGGAAGTGAATGGACAACGTAGAAGAATGTACATATATATTTTGCTTCCCAAGACCTTACAAATGTCCTCTTTGCTTTTCATTCGGGTTCACCTTGCGCTTTATCAGTTGAATCACTTTGAACATTCGTTTGAGATGTTGACGGTTTGGCTTTTTACCCCACGGTCAAACAACTTAATTTGCTTCGCCATTTTTTGTAAAACAAACACGCGGCGCACCGCGCACGCGAGTATACGTGCATCGCTTTCTGGCTCCGTAATCACACCAATGCACGTGCAACACTCTTAATACAACAAATAATTAACATTTATCTATTTTGGGGTGCACATTTAGCTGTTTGCTGTCCTTATTTCTTTATGTTAAAAACTGGTTGCCACTGATGGCAACCAAAGGCCAAGAAGTGGTTGACATTTTTTCTGAATGGTTGCCAATGGCAACCTGGCAACCGTTACTGTCGAGCCCTAGGGTATTGACAGTTCAGCTATGTATGTTTCATATTTGCACATTTATATTTTTGTAAAATGTGTACTGAAGGTTAGACAGGAAACCGGGTACAGGAAGTAGGATAAAGTGAACTGAATAGCATGGCAGTACATGCTTCTAATTTTCCTATGCAACCTGAAGAGTAAAAGGCAAGGCAAGGCAATTTTATTTATATAGCACTTTTCAGCACGTGGCGATTCAAAGTGCTTTACAGATTAAAAGCAAAAGACATTTAAGAACAAATACAGCATAAAATGGCATTTAAAATCAGTCATTAAAAAGAAACATTAAAATAAAAAATACATGGATAAAAGTTACAGTGCAGTAATAGTTCAATTAAAAGCAGCGACAAAAAGAAAAGTCTTCAGCCTGGATTTAAAAGTAGTAAGAGTTGCAGCGGACCTGCAGGTTTCTGGGAGTTTGTTCCAGATATTTGGAGCATAGTAACTGAACGCTGCTTTACCATGTTTTGTTCTGACTCTGGGGACAGAAAGCTGCCCAGTCCCTGAAGACCTGAGAGATCTGGATGGTTCATAATTTAGCAGGAGATCAGAAATGTATTTAGGGCCTAAACCATTCAGTGCTTTATAAACCAGCAGCAGTATTTTGAAATCAATTATTTGACAGACAGGAAGCCAGTGTAAAGACTTCAGAACAGGAGTGATGTGATCCACTTTCTTAGTGTTAGTGAGGACTCGAGCAGCAGCGTTCTCAATCAGCTAAAGCTTTCTAATAGATTTTTTAGTGAGACCTGTGAAGACACCATTGCAGTAGTCAAGTCTACTGAAGATAAAAGCATGGACAAGTGTTTCCAAATCCTGCTGTGACATTAGTCTTTTAATCCTAGATATGTTCTTTAGGTGATAGTAAGCTGATTTAGTAATTGTTTTAATGTGACTGTTGAAACTCAGGTCAGAGTCCATGACTACACCTAGGGTCAAGTCTGTCAGAAAGCAATGACTGTAAGTGTACACTGTAAGGATTAGTAACATGTATTGTGTTTATGTGATGACATTTGGAGATGTTTAAACTCAATGAGAAAATGCGTTAGCATTCGCGCTAGTATTTGCGTTAGCATTCGCGCTAGCGTTAGCATACACGCTAGCGTTAGCCATGCTAGCCTGTAACGGCCCCTACACACTGCGGCGTGCGTTGCCGCTTCAACGCATCTGCCCATTCACTTTGAATGGGGTGACGATTCGCCGAACTGCATTGTGGGAGCAAAGCGTAGCTTCTCTTGCGGTGCTCGCTGCAAAAGTAGAGCAATGTTCTACTTTTGACGCCTCGACGGAGGCAACGCAATAATTTACAAACTCTTCAACTACAACCCGAATTATATTTTAAAACATTTTAGAAGGCCTCACGAAATACTTTAATGAAAATTTAAATGTAAATGTGAAGGGATGTGTGTAATGTGGTGATTGACATTATTCTTATTCTTATTCTTATTATAATAGTATTGTTCCGCACGGACATTTTAGTTAACCGGACTTCCTGTTGATGTGAAATACGAAAACTTTTTTTAAAAATAAAATAATACTTTATTCCGAGTTTGCTTGCTTTTCTCTTTGGAGGTCATCACATAACGACATTGTAATACACGGTTCGGCTGCATTAAATATTACACATCTGCCGTAGTTCACTATTTATAGAGCCCTGATGAGAAGACTTCTAGACAAATAGGAAGAACTGCCGCCGAAACTGAATATGTGACGTGGATCATAAATATATCAGCAATTAAACAAAATCTTCAATTTCTCTTCACAATATAAGTCTCCTTGCAGTATCAATACTAATTCGGCTGACTTTTATATTTGAGCCAATCGGTATTTTGGTATATTTACACCATAACGGTGCAAAGCTGATAGAAAGGGACACCTGGTGGTTAAAGCCCGTTATTGAAATGTATTATTTTTATTATTAGATATTAATAGGAGATACAGACAGACAAACTAATAAGGCTTTATTTAAACATTAAAGAATACTTTAGGTTAAGTTCTAATTTTGAATAAGAAAAAAGCTTTGGGGGTATAAATATTAAGCCTGACAAAGTACTAATATATTGCTTTCCTGCAATGTTAACTACTGTATGTTCAAATCCAGTTTTGGACAGTCTGCCGTGGTTCCATCCCATTTCAAAGTGCTGTTCGACGCTCGGCGTAACCCTCGGCGCACACTCAAACATCCAATCACAGAGCTTGAGGACTATCACAGGGTTTGTCAAGCGAAGCGGAGAGAATACTTACTTCTGGGTGTAAAATTCTCTAAAGCAACTACTATGAGCTGCTCCAACCCTCGGTCCTGACGGACTCCAACTTGTGTTTATTAATCAAACAAATAAATAAACACAAGGATAAGTGTGTGTTATTGTTGAGTAAATAACAGTGTGTGGTTTAGAAAAGAATACAAAATTAGAAGGAAAAAACGATGAAACAATACAGATTTCAGTATTCTGAGCTCCTACTCTCCCCATAACTGACGGCAACAAAAGTCCTACATTATTCAATTAAAATAAAGAAGTAAAAACAATAAGTGTGGCTTGACATTGAGTAAGAAAAAGGTTGATAAACGCTGTGAGAATGGATCTGCGGGTAGCATTCGCTCGCGATCTCAAGTCGTCTACAACATACGTTTAGGGAGCTATATAGAAGCCTATGGACATCCCGGAAAGTTGAAAATGTATGCTAAGGGCCTTGCGTTGGAAAAAGCCGACGCAGGGGACCTTGACATAACGTCAACATAGGCCGACCTGGGAGTGAGGATGTGTTGGCTGCTGCATACACTTTCATTGTTGAATGCGCAAGCCCTCTGTCCACCAGTAACTGTAAGAACGAAAAATAGAGCCCAACTCACAAGATAGGGGCTCTATTCTCCGCTCCTCACACCATCGCTGGACTCCTAGCCACTTTGGCCTGTAACAGGCTGTGGTGGATCCAGCTCTAGCTGCCTGGATAGACTGAATAACACTGTCAGACAATCAACCCCGTCTCAGCCTGTCCCTCTCAGGAGCCAAGCCTGGAGAGGTTGGCCGAGAGTGGGTAACGCCCCGATTGCACCTGCCTCTTGAGACATCGCCCCCCAGAACTGGGGAACCGCCCAGGGCTGGCCCACCTTCATCTGTGTCATCTCTGAGTACCACGGCGCCCCGACGCGGTCCGGAGCCACTAGGATGACTGACAGACGTTCTCGCCTCACTCTCCCCAGGAGAGGGAGAATGAGACGCAGCAGTGGAAAGGCGTATAGCAGCTTCCTTGGCCATGGCTCGTGTGCAAACGCGTCCACACCTAAGGGCGGGTCGTCGCTCAGGGCCATGGAGAACCGCAGGGCACAGTGGTTGTTGCGCCGGCTGGCGAACAGAACCACCTCCGCTCTCCCGAACTGGGCCCAGATCTGCTTCACCACCTCCGGGTGAAGCATCCATTCGCCTGGCAGGGGGCCGCCCCTCGAAATGAGGTCGGCCCTCCTGTTCTCCAGTCCCGGATATGGAGGGCTCTCGGAGATAATACCACCTCTGAAGCCCATAACCACAGCCTCTCCGCTGTGGTCAACAAGGTGCCTGTTGATATAAGCCACTGTGGTGCTGTTGTCGCTCCTGACCATTACATGTCTCCCTTGAATTAGGGGCATGAAATGCTGGAGGACTAACACTACCGCCCGTTGCTCTAGGAGGTTGCTGTGTCGAGACTCTGTTAGAGCCCAGCGCCCACCTATAGCCCTCTTCAGGCAGGTCCCTCCCCATCCTCTTCTGGATGCGTCCGTGAACACTGTGATGTAGGAGGTCATCCGTCCCAGTGGAGACCCTCTCCGGAGGTGATCCGGGGACCCCCAAAACCGGAGGTTGCCCTCCACTGAGGGGGGGATGGTCACCAGCCGCCGTTTGTGCCTCTTGGGATCCAAACGCAGGCTGGAGAACCACCTCTGCAGGCAGCGCATATGCAGCAACCAGAATGTAGCCTCAATGTGAGCAGCCGCCATGAGACTCAAAGTCTGCATGACAGTTAAAGCTGTCACTGACGCCCCCTATCGCAGCCTGTGAACCGCCCGGAGAAGGGACGCACTTCTGCTCTCTGACAGGATGGCGCGTAGCGCCTGCATCGAGCACCACTCCCAAATACAACGCCTGTTAGTGAGGTATGGGGGTGCTCCTTTTTCAATTGAACGCAAAGCCTAATTTGGTCAGGTGTGTGATCAATTGTGCTGTGCAAAATATTGCCTGTTCCCGGGACCCAGCCATGACTATGAGGTCGTCTAGTAAAAGAAAACTCTCATGCCGTGGGCGTGCAGCGGTTGAAGCGCTGTGGCCACACATTTGCTGAATGTGCGTGGGGATAGGGAATAGCCGAACGGCAGCCTGTTGTACTCGTAGGCTATCCCCTGGAAGGCAAAACGCAGACACTTTCTGTGCTCTGGAGCAATTTCTACATGAAAGTACGCGTCTTTCAGGTCGATGGTGGTGAACCAATCGCCTGGCTGCACAAGCCCCAGTAATTGTTTCATAGTTAACATGCGGAATTTCCTGCAGGAAATGTGGCGATTCAGGCCGTGGAGATCTAGAATAGGTCTGAATTCCCCTGTCTTCCTGAGAACTAGGAAGTACATGGTGCTGAGGGTGCACAACAGACACAGCCTGTTTCTGCACCAGAGCCTGAATCTCTGCTGAGAGGAAACACATCTCCTCCCGGGAGGACAGATTTACCTCTTGCATGCCCATGAAAAAAGGTGGGTGTGGGACACCCACATGTGATACAGTGGTACAGTGTATAGACATGTGGTACAGTGGGACGCTGCAAAACTGGAGTGAATAGCCCCGTTTCAGCGTCCTGTCCATCCACCTTGTTTGCACACAGCTGAGTTTCCCTTCCCCAGAACATTGTGTTAATGGACAAGCACTCAGCTGTGGGGCTGCAGCTAAGAAGCTGTGATACTCTCTGGTGACCCGTTCCGCCGCAAAACTCCCCGCGAAGGGAAGATTTGCCCATGGAGGGTCGACACAGGAAGGGCCGATTATTTACTGAGGACCCTGAACGCACCGCCGCGCGCTCCTGAGTGAGCGTGCGCTCCACCATAATGCTGTTCTCACCACTACGGTAAACTGCATTAATTGGAGTCTTTGCTCTAGGCGTAGTGTGTTTTACTAAGGTCCCTGAACGCACCGCCACGCGCTCCTGTGTGAGTGCGGGCTCCGCCATAATGCAGCCTTTACCACTACGGTAAACTGCATTAATTAGAGTCTTTGCTCTAGGGTGTTCTCTGACAGTAATACGCCGGCCATAATGTCCCTGTACCCGCATAGCGCTCTCCCTTAGATAGCACTCCCTGCGGTTCATCCCTCTTATCTGCGCATGCCCACTAGCCACCTCCTTTACAGGAGCTACAGCTGGGGCAGCGAAATGGGGAATTTGTACGGTTAACATTGTGTGTAAGTGTAGCATTTGTGGAACCAAAAGACACTTATATTTGGATACAGATCAACCTCATTTTTATTAGAAAACGTAGTGATCTGCTGCATTATACAGGGAGGAGGCGGGATTTTCTCCCCTCGCCAGTCAGATCCGTGAAGACGGGGTGAGCCGAAGAGGTGGAGGGCGCAGCGGGCACGGGATCTCCGTGCCGGCACCTCTCCCTTCGTCTCACCGTCGCGCCGCGCTCCCTCACAGGCAGGAAAGCCTGTGGAGGAGGAGCGCGCGCTGCGGTGACTCTCTACTGAGGTCTTGTTAGCACACAGCTGAGTTTCCATTCCCCAGAAAGAGCTGTGTGGCCGCAGCTAAGAAGCTGTGATACTCTCTGGTGACCCATTCCGCCGCAAAACTCCCCGCGAAGGGAAGATTTGCCCATGGAGGGTCGACACAGGAAGGGCCGATTATTTACTGAGGACCCTGAACGCACCGCGCGGCTCGCCCTCGGGGGAGGGGGGGCGAGCGCGCCGTCACAATGCCGTCTCTTTGAAACGGACATTATGGGGGAAAGTGGAATTGTGGAAAGAGATGACTCTTACTCTGGGATAAATGCAATCGTTTTTACTGAATGCATTTTTCCCCACACACACACCACTCTAGAACTAGAGTTTACAGACGTAAACCACCGTTCTCCTGCGGAGGTCCCTGAACGCACCGCGGCCACTCTCACGAGGGCCGCGCGCCCACGTATTAATGCTGTATTTCCCATTCAACGGTGAAATACATTAATCTGAGCTATTATACCAGGCAAGGTGTGTTCACTTGGTTTATTCCACTCACACGCCCACCTGCTGGCTCCCTTTACTGGGGTTTACAGCACGGGCGGGGAGTGTAGGACAGTGTTTCTTCCTCTGGGGATGGGCAAGAAGCAGCCACGCTGCGATTGCTCCTTATCCCGTGAGCAAGGAGATCGATCCAAAGAGCCCTTCTGAAAACACGGGGGCTCCCAGGAGATCAACACGGTCCTCTTTGGAAAGTGCCACGCGGTGTGATATCCCAGGGACATCACACGGCGGGCAGCGGCGGCCTGTGATGAAGTAGGGTCGACCCTATATCACCGGTCCCCGGGGGAACCGGGCCTGGGGCAAGGCCCGTGGACCAAGCTACTTATTTGGCCTTGCGGCCCAATAATCGCTCTGATCTGGTGAGGCGGGGGCATCTCTAGCAATGAGTGAGTAGCCCACACACCCGCCGCCATGATCATCATCCAGGGAGAGTACAGCCCTGGGCAGTGGACTTCCATGGACGCCGGACCCGGAAGGAATGGCGAACGTGAATGGCACCGCCGCGGCCATATCCTGGTCCCCCAAACACTCGAAGCAAAGGTGGTGGGGATCGGCGCCCACTATTTCAGCTAGGGCACGAAGGACAGGCCCGGGTCTCTAGCAGTGGCGACTCCCTGGAGGTATGATAACTCTTTCTTCTTCTTTCAAACGTCTCAGTCTCTCATGGAATCACTTCCGCTGCTGAAGAGAAAAGGATGATAGTCAGGAGGCAAGGCCTCCTTTTATACGGTGTGATGCATGCGCATTCAGGTAGGCCCGCCCAAGGCCGGCTACGTCTATAGAAGTCTCAGTGGGAGAATGCTCGCAGGGTAAGGTAGTACCCATAGAGTCCAGTAGAGGGCGGAGCCTGTGAGAGATATAACACCGTTTTGTTCTACACTTGCTTGCCACTGCCCACCCGTGATCAATTAGCCTATAATTGTATGTATGCACCCCAGACCGCCACCAGCTCCTCCAGCAATAATGTAGGGAACGCTCATCCAGCAATTGTAGGGAACGTTCCTCCAGCAAAGTAGGGAACTGTGGCGCATCGGGTGATGCACGCACCTCGCGCAAGGCAGCGCGAGGTGCACCCCGTCTTCTACCTAACTGCTGTGTGGGCCGCTGAAACCCCCAGAATTCGCCGATTTGTCCAATACAAATCTTTACATTGCATTCATACAGAAGCTCCACTTTACTGATGTATTTCTTTAAGGTTTCTCCGAACATGAGCTGTGCATGCTTGTATGGTACTTCCGTCCCGAGCAGTATACACAGAGAGAATCAGCCAAATGTTCATTAACCAAAAACGAAACACAACCGCTCAGTTTCACAGGTAATTTTAGGATACCGTCAATCACAGATTCTGGTAAGGCAATGTCCAAATGTGGATTTGAAATGACACTTACCAGTTTCTGAAGATGTGTTGGTATCCTGCCGACAACGCCAATTCGTAAGGGAAACTTCTGCAGCAATGGAGAGTCAGGACTCAGAGAGACACGAGGAGAGTTGGAGCTTTGATGTCAAACAATGATGTTTATTCACAAGTATACGGCCGGAGAAGTCACAGCAGCAAAAGGTTCTGACTGCACGGGTGGGTTGCCATGTCAATTCTGCCCAGCCTCTCTCTGGAATAGACCTTTTAACTAGTTCAGACAGAGTAAACAACATATTTGCGTTCCCACAGCCGTAAACCATTTCGTGACCGAGAGTTGAACTGGTTTATCAAGATAGCTGGAGCCTCCCATTCCTTAAGAGAGATAACAGGCTCAGGGTTGGTCGTAAACGTCAACACACAGAAAAGGTTAAATATCTAGGAGTAAAGACAGAAATATTCCCTCACTTATAGAACAAAACAATTTTTCTGTTTAAGGAAAGAAAAATCATGGCTGTTTGGCAGGTAATATTTAGCTGACAGGGATGCAAAGGTTGAGAAGACCCCATCCTTGTACAAGTTGTTTAACGCAATAAGACCGTTGGTTGCCCAAATGCGGAAGTGATTGTTTAAAATCAGTGTGTGAGTTGAAGCCCTGCGTAGGTCAAGTTGTTTTCTGAATTGGAGCCAGATCTTAAAAGTACTAGTGACCACTAGGGTTGCAAAGGGACGGAAAGTTTCCGGTAACTTTACGGAAAGTTTCCATGGGGAATTTTGGAAATATTATAAATATATTAATATATTTTTTTATTGAACAATTATTTGTTTCATTGAAGAACGAAAACAGGAATGTTGAGTTAAATGTTACTCATCCCCCCCATTCATTAAAAAATGAACAAAAATGCATCCCCCCATCCAAAAATCCCCACAAAGTCCCATTCAAAATGTTAAATGAAAAGAGCCCTTCTCCCTCCAAAAAGTCCCATTAAACATGCAAATCTTCCTTCAAGCAATCTTCTGCATTTTTGCTAAACCCTTTCAGTCAACGGGCTCTTCCTGGGCCTCATCAACATCCAACTCTGAGTCTTCCTATTCAGTGTCACTGTCCAGCTGTCACGATTCTTATGTTATGTCACGTTTTTAGTTTTGTATGTCTTGGTTTGGGTTTATTTTGCTGTTCTGTTCTCCCTGTTTCATGTTTTCCTCCTTGTGTCTTGTCTGGTCCTTCTCCCTGTGTTTTCCTCCCTGTCGTTAGTTTCCCTGGTGTGTCTAATTGTCTGATTGTGTTCACCTGTTGCCCTTGTGTTTTTCCCTCCTTTACCCAGCTGTTTCTTGTTCCTTGATTACCCCTCCCTGTATTTAGTCTTGTCTCTTCCTGTGTTCCCCTGTCGGTTCATTGTTTGTCTTTACCTTTCCTGTCACCCTCCATGTTTGACTGTCGGTTTTGTTTGGAAGCTCATGCTACGGATTTATGGATGTTAGGTTCTTTCATGCTACGGATTTCTCGATGTTAAGTTCTTTCTTGTTTGCTTATCGTCTACAGCTTTTTGGTAAATAAAGCTCGCCTTTTGTTATTTTACCTTTTTGTCTTTTTAAAACTGCATTTGAGTCTTAAAATTCCCGGATCCTGACAGAATGAACCGAACAGTAATGGACTCAGCAGTTTCTTTTTCGTTGGCTCAACAGGCGGATCACCTCAATACGCCCTAGAGTAATTTTCTTATACTTGGTTGGCAGCCTCATCCAGACGGGCTAAAGAGGCTCCTTTGAAGGAGGCACGCCAGGAGGTTGCTCGCAAGCCCTGGCTCAGGAGCTCGTTGCTCAAAGTGGCTTAAAACTTTTACAAGCAGCCCTGAAAGCTTGTCTCGAGCCTCTGACCCTTTCTTGGGGTCTGGCCTGGTGTTTGGAGGTCCACGGAGCCTCCAAAAGCCCCCTAAGAAACGCAAGGTCAGGAAGCCAGCTCGTACTCCAGTACCGGCCCACACAGCCATGGATCCATGCACCAGTACCGGCCCACACAGCCATGTTTCCGTGCTCCATTACCTGGCCCACACAGCCATGGTCGTGGCTTCTGTTCCGGTCCGAGCAGCCATGTTTCCGGCTCAAGTACCGGCCCCAGCAGCCATGGTGACGGCTCAAGTCCCCTCTCGAGTCCCCTTTCAAGTCACTTCTCAAGTCCCCTCTCGAGTCTCTTCTCGAGTCCCCTCTCAAGTCCCCTCTCGAGTCCCCTCTCGAGTCCTC
Organism: Gobionotothen gibberifrons; assembly: GCA_943591055.1. Taxonomy (NCBI): domain Eukaryota; kingdom Metazoa; phylum Chordata; class Actinopteri; order Perciformes; family Nototheniidae; genus Gobionotothen; species Gobionotothen gibberifrons. The sequence continues at coordinate 113,263 of CALSBZ010044885.1, read as the reverse complement.
TCTCAAGTCTCCTCTCAAGTCACCTCTCGAGTCACCTCTCAAGTCCCCTCTCAAGTCACCTCTCAAGTTCCCTCTCGAGTCCCCTTTAAAGTCATCTCTCGAGTCCCCTCTCGAGTCTCCTCTCGAGTCCCCTCTCAAGTCCCCTCTCGAGTCCCCTCTCGAGTCCTCTCTCAAGTCTCCTCTCAAGTCACCTCTCGAGTCACCTCTCGAGTCCCCTCTCAAGTCACCTCTCAAGTTCCCTCTCGAGTCCCCTTTAAAGTCATCTCTCGAGTCCCCTCTCGAGTTCCCTCTCAAGTCTCCTCTCGAGTCTCCTCTCGAGTCCCCTCTCAAGTTCCTTCTCAGGTCCCCTCTCGAGTCTCTTCTCGAGTCACCTCTCAAGTCTCCCCTCGAGTTCCCTCTCAAGTCTCCTCTCGAGTCTCCTCTCATGTCCCCTCTCAAGTTCCTTCTCAGGTCCCCTCTCGAGTCTCCTCTCGAGTTCCCTCTCAAGTTCCCTCTGGAGTCCTCTTTCAAGTCATCTCTCGAGTCACCTCTCAAGTCTCCTCTCGAGTTCCCTCTCAAGTCCCCTTTCAAGTCACCTCTCAAGTCCCTACCCAATGTTCTGGTCCGTTGGAGGTTCCGCTGGGGGTCCTGCCAACTCCATGTCCTCAATATAGATTTTTTTATTTTAAAGTAAATTCAGATTGAACATAGTAAAAAAAATTAAATTGTGTCTGTCCAAAAAAAACACATTACTTATAGTGAAAACCACCCTTGAATGATGGGATGGTAGACTAAAAGCTTTAGGAATCCAGATTATCCATATAACATATAATAAGTACCCTGTACCTGCATTATCATGACATGTTAGATCATGACTTAAGGTATGATGAGTCCACCAGTTAAGATCCAGACGTCCGTGACTAAAATCCTTCATACGGTTAAATATAGTTTAAAAAAAAACGCAATATAAAAAAAAAAGGTATGAATGTATGTTGTTATGCTATAAATTGTTATGCTATAATATATATAATATATAGATGAACTCAGACGATTGCTAAAAAACATCAGGTAGGATTTTCTGTAAAATGGCAAGATGGGTGGGAAGAGGGAGGGACGGGGTGGCATGGGAAAGGGATTCCCTATATTTTTTTCTTTGTCTTTTCTTTTTCTTTTTGTATTGTCTATATAATTTGTATCTGTATAAATCCCTTTTGTGAGGGCAAAAAAAAAAAAACAACAATAAAAAGTTGGTCACAAAAAAACAAAAAACCGCAATATATACCGCAGGGGGAAAAAAATCGCAATGTCAGTTTTTTTCAAAACCGTGCAGCCCTAGCGGTAGGAAATCACCCTTAATTTACCGGGATACAAACCGGAGGAACCAGGCATGGAGGGAGGTGGCAGAGACAGTGGGTGAAACTGGTAGGTTTTCGCCTGTTTGGGGATTTTATATCCAGTTTACTTTTAACATTGCTATTGCTTTGAATGTCGGGGGCGGGAGATTCATGTGATTGGTTGTTGGTCGCGTTGCTCGCAAAAAATCCCCAAGCTTCAGAAAACGCCCACCTCCAAGATTTTCAAGATTTTTTAACGCTGATGTGTGGACTGGGCGTAACAGTGAAGAAAATTGGATATGTTAATGATATATTGACCGCAAAACTCAAAATGTCCCCGGTTTTAAAAATGGTTCGTATCATCAGTTAGCTGAGTTTCTTCCCGTTTGGAGGGTATGACACATTAATAGTTCATTTTAAGAAGCCCTGAGACACAGTGTCTCAGGGCAGTGTCGAAGGGGTCTTTGGGGCTTAACAGGTTAATGTGACCATACTTGGAGTTACACCCAAAATACAAACCATGACTGAGTGCTATGGCTCAAAGCTTAACAGCTTAGCTTGGTGTCTCATTCCCTACATTAACATCAGGAAACCCATTATAACATTGAAGAATAAACTAGTGAAACAAACCACATTGGAGTCAATCAGAACAAAAAATAACTATAATAATCGATACAGTATTTTTAAGTGGGATGTTACCCACAAGCATTGTCAAAGTGTGGGAAGTCCAACCAGAACATGGCGAGTTTGACCACACAGGGACGAGAAACACAGTTGGGCTTGTGTTGGATAGCCATGCAATGGGCAGAGACTGGAGGATTTACAACTCCAGTAGCAGGATGACGTTGTGCAAGCAAGAGATGTACCACTATCACATCAAGCAGACATTCTTCCCTAACATTCTCAAGGGGCCAGAGATAGGACGTCCATGCCTTCAACAACATCTGTACGGTGCACAAAGACAGTTTTTCTCACCTCATTATCCTCCTCAGAGATTTTCACACTGTCCTGTTTTTCAGACCATTTGTAATCTGGGTCTTTTAGGATCGCTGGTCCTTCCATCCAACTCTGTCTGGCCACAAACTGCTCTGCTGTAATACCACGAGAGGCACAGTCAGCTGGATTTTCTGTGGTGTTGATGTACTGCCATTGCCCCACCTTTTTTTCTACCCTATTAGCCACGAAGGTCTTTAGACGTAGGGCCTCATTTGTTATGTACTTGACTGCAGTGCTGTCGATCCAAAACACTGATTATTGTAGTTCTAACTGGAGCTCCTTTCTGAGCAGTCTGTCCATGTTTACAGCTAGTACAGCAGCAGTTAACCTCTTAAGCCCCACGGACCCGTGCCCGGGCCCGAAATCGCGTCATTTGCAGGAAACAACGTCTAAGGAACCTTAATATTTAATAAACTATGAATATTTTATATCCATATAACGGGGGAAAACTCGTTAAACTCATTTAACTGATTATTATTATTTTTTTACAAACACACAATGACCCTCTGAATTAGCCCCGAGCAAAAAATGCTAACCTATTACCGCACTGAAAATCACTCCTAGCTCCCTTATTACTTATCCTAGCTCTGGACATCCAACACATCGTTTATGATCGTAAAGACACAGAATCTAACGGTGCCCACCTCAACACTGAAAGATACAAACTCGCGACAGGGGAAGCAAACACAGACATCACAACACGTACCTTTACGGAGCTTCTAGGGACATCGTCTCACCGTAGCTGTTAATCTGATCAAAAGACGTGTTCAATGGCATTCAAACGAGAAAAAACGCGGCTGCATCGGTTAATCCATAGGTTGATAATGTGTCTGCATAATACATTTTTTCATTTATAGTCCATAATTCCATTTTTATGTAAAAATCGGAGACCAAAAGTTAGCTGCTAATGGTAGCCACCAGAGTGGCTGCTGCTCCCTGTCTTGGCTGACGCGGCAGTCTAACACACACACATGACCAAATAAGGACTATGTTCCCCTCGATTCCATTGGCTCTGACGGTCAGAAAGAGATGTCACATGTCAAAATCGAGCAAGGGGGGCCAGAGATAGGTCAAATCCACCCAAATGACCCCAAAAGAGGTTTTTTTTCGCTTAATCTGTCTAAAAAGGTCACATATCACTTGTTTTGCATCAATCTTGATACAGGGTACTTATTATATGTTGTACTTTGGATTCCTAAAGCTTTTAGTCTACTAACCCATCATCCAAGGTTAGTTTTCACTATAAGTACAAAATATTTTTTGGACGGACACTGTTCAATCTGAATTTTCTTTAAAATAAAAAAACATCTATATTGATTCTGACTTTTCTACATCCAACTCACAGGTTTATCATTACTTTGAGAAAAAAGATTATTCATTTAACCCTTTTAGAAGGGAAGATATGGTCATTTGTTCTGGGAATGTCATTTTCAAGCCTGAAACATGAAAAACAGGCTTGGGGTCTAACAGGTTAACTCCATACGTGGGATGGTAGTTTGCTTTAATGGAACAACCCTTGCCTTTCCCATCATAAAGCCAAAATGCACAAGGCCTTTGTTCTGACTGTGAATTACTTGCCATGGCTCAAAAGCTTCATACACGTCATTTCCAATTAGGAGTCCTATCTCAGCAGCGATGCTCGGCAGCTCTACTTCCTGAAGGTGTGGCCATTTTTCAATGTCTTTCTGAGAAGGAATATGATCCTTTGTTACTGGGATGCTCTTTTGTGTGAAAACCTTTTTTAAGCTAATACACTTATCTTCTTTGATTCCACAGACCTCCAAATCTCTTAGCAGAGAACTTTTCACTTGTTTGGTTGAGCTCATTGTTGTTAGGACAAGTTGCGCTCCTTTTCCCTGCAGGTTTAGCTGCCTTGCGTCTGTGCAAAATGTTGCCGGGCTCCCAGGGTCCACGAAGGCGTAGGTTTCCCACAAGCTTGCTTCCTTTCTTTGCTTTGATGCAGACCGGAAGAATAGCAAGAACACATCTCCTGGTTTAAGCTCACCAGTGCATTTGAAACTACTGTTTTGTCTGACCTGGCCACTTTGTTTGTTTGTATTGCATTGTTTATTGACCTAGCCAAAGCATTTGACACTGTAGATCACCACATTATGTCTAATGTTATGTTGGTGTCTCGTTTCGGTCATAATGCCATTTGCTGGTTTCAGAGTTATCTAACTGACCGTACTCAATGCGTCAGGTTGGGTAGCACTGTCTCTGACCCTGTCACCTTGGAGAAGGGAGTTCCACAGGGCTCTATTTTGGGGCCTTTGCTCTTTTTATTATATGTAAACAATATTTGTAATCAGATGCAATTTTCTACCTATCGTATGTATGCTGATGACACTATTGTATATTCATGTGCTCCTTCTCTGGATATGGCCGTTTCCAATTCAAAATCAGATTTTATCACACTGCAGCATGCATTTCTTGATTCCAAACTGCTTTTGAACAGTAAGAAAACCAAAGCAATGCTTTTTGCTCCCAAGTCAGCGTCCTCTTGCCTCTCCATTGACACCCTTGATGGCGTCTCTGTTGAGTTTGTCGATACCTACAAATATCTTGGCTTTTGGTTGGACAGTAATCTGAACTTCAAACACCATATTGAAGATCTAACAAAGAAATTGAAATTCACTCTTGGCTTCCTTTACAGACTTAAATGTCTTTGGGATCACCTCTTGTTGTCCCAGGAAGTACATCTTATCGGCATTGTCTGTTCTGGAGTTGACTGTGTGTTGGAATGCTTTAAAGAAAGATCTGAAGTCGAGAAAGTCACCACAAAAAACAGGGATATCACGCTGTGGGGGAAGGGCAAGCTGTTGATGTTTCACAAGCATTTTTTACATTTCATTTTCTTCATTCTGTCTGCTTCTTGATTACTTTGCATATTCAATTCAATTCAAAACCTTTATTTATCCAGGTCAAATCCCATTGAGATCAATGATCTCTGATGATATGTCCTTTTCATAGTCACTTTGTTAACGAGGAGCCCCACTGGCTCATGCACTTGAGTCCAGAGCCTTTGGTGCTTTAGGTCTAGCTTCAAGTGCTGAAATAGACCTGTCTGAGGGGTTTACATTACTGCTTGGGATTAGTGGATGGCTGTGTCCTGCTTGCTCTTGTGTGTCTTCTTTCTGCTCAAGATTGTGCTGTGTGTTTGCATTGTCCATATACATGTTCATAGCATCACTCTTATCATGTGCATCATAATCTTCATACATTTTAATTTTAGCGTTGGATACTGCTAAAGCTGTTTTAATTTTCAGTTCTTCTTTCTCAGCCTGAAGATGTGCCTCCTTTAATGCCAAGGCTTCAAATCAAATCAAATCAAATCAAGTTTTATTTATATAGCCCATTTATAAACGATTTTTGGTCGAGCCAAAGTGCTGTACATATAATAAAAATAGCCTACAGTAGGGACACTTTACAGCAAATACAACAGCACAGATTGTTCAGAATATCAATATGCGAAAAACGACACCCTCTATCCTTAGACCCTCACATCGTACAAGGAAAAACATCCGGAGAAAACCCACAGTTTTAAGGGGAAAAAAATGGGAGAAACCTCAGGGAGAGCAACAGAGGAGGGATCCCTCTCCCAGGACGGACAGACGCGCAAGAAAAGCGGTGTGTAAATCGAAGAGATAATACATTTTACAGCCTATAGACCGAAATGTTAGGAAATGCGTGTGTCTGTAATAAGAAGATGAATCCACAAAGATGTCAGCTACAATCCTGTGGGCTTGACTTTGCTTTAGTGAAGCTGCCTTCCAGAGCTGCACGCTTTGCTTCCTCTCTTAGTCGTGCTAAGGATGCTGTTGAAGCAGATGAAGCCCTGGTGCGTCCAGTGCTTGCTCTACTGGATCTTGTCACCACAGACACACTGTCCATATGAGAAACATTACCGCGCAGGCTTGTGGAATTTCTTTGTAATGCTCAGCATATTTAATCCACACATCAGCTTCTTTAATAAAGTCCTGAAACCTCTGGGATTTAGGCTCAAACCAGCTCTCTTGATCGTGGCTCTTTTCTTCTTCATTAATAAAAACCACAACTGAGCTGTTACAGTCTTTAAACTCTTTTAAAGATTGCCCATTAAAGGCTCAACTTCATTCAGTTTTGCATTGAGTTGTCTTAATTTACCTCTCCTTGCATTGATGTAACTCCGACAATTCCAGTGATAGTAGGTTCCTACACGCTCGTAATCCTCACGTCGTTGTGGGAAGTTTTTGACTTATTGTAGTGGCCAATTATGCAAAAAAAGGAATATTCAAAGGCCACTTAGTCTAGGAGGCAAATTCGAGTATTGACTCACGTATGTTCAAGAAATCCAAATACCTTGCTCGTTCCATTCAAGTGCCTTATTAGGAGGTTCAATGGATCAGCTGGCGGCCCACTGCCGACGTGCAACCTTTGCACAGTATTCAAACATATAAACAAACAAATCCCAGTGGTACAGATGTTTGCGGTCAAAAATGTGTTCAACTTCCTCTCTAGACTTCTTGCTGTGTCAAGCTGGCAGCATAATTCATACCAGAGCACGCTACTACAATCTGCTTTCTATAAATAATAACAAAACATAAAATTAGTGCTGTGCATAAGTAGTAGTACTGATACTGTTTCCATCACATTAGTATGCATACAAAGTCCCGCCCCCATTGTTCGAGGTGTTATCACATGTAGGTGTGATTTCACACATAGGTGTGATACCCTTTGATGTGAGGGTTGAGGTGTTATCACACGTAGGTGTGATATCCTATAGTAGAGCCTTTGTTGTCTAATCAATGTCAGGATAATAAAGACAGAGTATCGATTGCAGGACATTGTCAGACTGACTGAAAGTGGAGCTTTATGAAAGGGTGTGTTGAACTGAGACTGAATGTTTGGCCTCTACTTAAACACAACGTTTTGGGACATAACATGATTATTAAATATATTTAATTTCTAACATATTTCTGTTTTGGGGATAATGAGAACAGCGAGCAAATTGTCACTTTTATACTCAAAATTTATCTTAAATGTATTGGTAATTTTTTTTTTAATTTTTTTTTTTACTGTTATCAATCAATCAATCAATCAATCAATCAATCAATGTTTATTTATATAGCCCAATATCACAAATGTTACATTTGTCTCAGTGGTCTTCACAGTTTGTACAGAATATCAGTATGACAATACGACACCCTCTGTCCTTAGACCCTCACATCGTACAAGGAAAAACTTCCTTCCTGTACTTTTAACTTATTTACTGTTATTTGCAACTTGTATCTTATTTAGCTACAGTGACCCACTTTCCTGTTGGGTCATCATCGTTATCATCTTACGGCAATGGAAAGTTGAGTGTCTTTTCATGTTCTTTTCATGTGAGGACATTTCTTAATTCTTGTCATCTGTCTTTGTCCTCAGGTATTAAAGCCAGTGGTTAGTCCTGAAGTCAACCATGGACTGGGCAACAGGAGACTCATTAACTTTTCCTTATCAGGTAGGATAACAACATCTGTTGTTCTTTTACATTAACTTCTTAGACACAAATCTAAAAATATGAATTTTCACTCTTAACAATTAATGTGTCGATTGCAGTCCAGTATTCAGTCAACGTAAATAGTTTTACTGATGGGTGCAAAAACTCCCTGCCCATCAACACACCCTCCCGCACTCTTACTGTAGATCTTCTGCTTCCATTCACCTCACTGCACCACCCTCCTGCTTAACCACCATGGGCTCCAGAGCCCTTCAGCTCTCTCCACTTTCAGATCATGTCTCAAAACATATCTCTTCCACCAAATCCACCCTGATCCCTTCTAATCACACATCCTCTGTTCTTATTGATTATATTGTCTTAATTTTCTGCTGGTGTTTTGTTGTATTTTTGTTTGTTTTTGTGTATCTTGTATGGCGACCTTGAGAGTCTTGAAATGTGCCCATATAAATAAAATGTATTATTGTTATTACATATAGAAGTAAATTGGAGCTGATAACTTTTGATGTATAAAGCCCTTCCTGTATAAACTGAAATATGTCTGGTATGAGTAGTTCAGTTACAGCAATTACATCTACCCTTTGCACACACCTATACTCGCAAAAATGCTTAAAGATCCATTTGGCAGCAATATGCTTGTGGTGCTTTTGTAATCACTTTCACTCATAAAAGTGTTTTTGCTTGACTTATTTCCACCAGGAAATCCACCAGCCCTGAGCAGAATAAATTAGCTGGATTCAAGTGTAACTGAAAACTCAATTTCCGGTGAATGAAAATGTCCATTTTTGGCAACAACCAAGGCATCTAGAACATCTAGATGCCTTGGTTGTTGCCAAAAATGGACATTTTCATTCAGTTAATGTACTTGAGACTATGAAATTGTTCAAATGTAACAGACCTGTGTTTTAAAGCATTATCATATGACTAACTTATTTGTTCTTTCAAAACTCTCTCCAAACTAGATGGAAAAACCTTATAATACAGAAAATAATAAATCGTTTATTAATTAATTTTGTTAGAAAGTCACTGGTAAAAAAACGGAGAGAAAACCATTCCATAACAATTACCTTTGCTGTCCTGTTTACCCTTTCCAGACCTCCAGGCAGTTGGCTTGAAGAAGGGGATGTTTTTCAATCCCGACCCCTACCTGAAACTTTCTATCCAGCCTGGAAAGCACAGCATCTTCCCCTTGCTGCCACACCATGGCCAGCAGAAACGCTCTGGAGTGGTCTGCAACACAGTCAACCCACAATGGAGCAATGAGGTACATACACATACAGGGTGGTACACACTCATGTACATTTAAACTTAATTATCTGTAGCCATACTGTTTCCTATATCATATGTGTATTTCGCTGTGCTAAATGCAATCCTCTGTGAGGCTTTACAGCAACTTAAAGGTAGTTGCTATCATTAAGCAAGAGCAGAGCAGTTTCATTATGAATAAGGTATAATTTTTCAGTAGAAAAAGGGAAGGCTAGGTTTCGGTTTGGGTGCAAGACGGAGGTTAGAAACATGGTTCTGTGTGTTCTGTAGTTTAAAGATAAGGATTATCTCTAATTTAGAAAGATTAATAATAGACAGCAAGCATGGTTAATTATTTTTACTCTGCTTAGTTTAATACTCGATTCTTAAAGGTCAGTGCTTCTCAAAGTGTGGTCCACTGGTGGTCCGTGAGCGCCCCCTAGTGGTCCGTGAGTATATTGGTAACATTTCACATTTGAAATAAATAAATACATTTAAGTTTCCCGCACTCTCGCGGGAATATCTCCGCAATGGAGCGAGCTTAAGTTTTACCTTCGATTGCATGATATAGCCCAGCGCAACACCTTCATCATTTTCAGGCGATTTGTAATCTGTTCTAGAAAAACGATGTGATTTTGGATATTTGTGGAGTTAGGTGGTCCGCGAGTGTTTTTTTATTGGCTAAGTGGCCCTTGGTATGAAAAAGTTGGAGAAACACTGTTATAGGTCAATATGGACATTCAGCAGTCTGCTCTTTCTCAACAGCAGACCGCTGATATGGATAGCAGACCATTGCTTAGGAAACTTTGATAGTGATGAGGAACCATGTGCAGTCAAATCAATCTGCAGAAAGTATTTTTTTTGCTTTGGCAAAACAAATTAGTTTTCCATTTCTTTATGCAGTTTCCTTTCAAGAACTGATATTTTAAGATAAAATCAGTGGCACAGATATTAAATTACTGGAACAATAAGATGCAGCTTATAAGTGTGGATAAAACCAATTAAAACAAAGGGAGTATTGTGTGCTTTTCTTGTTTCAGAAGTAGAGTATGAGGATGATTGTAATTCATGAAAATCATGTCAACTCTGTGGCAAATAAAATTAAAGTTGATCATGATTTAATTTCCTCCTTTAATGACTTATTATTATTATTGTCTGTCCTATTAGTGTCCTTCTTTCTGGTGTTATCTGGTTTCAATCCTCAGGTGAAGATGCAACCAATGCAGTCATTGGTTCAAATAAACCGTTTGTACATTGTCTGTTGTAAAATATTCTCAAGGCCTTTGGCAGGTAGTGGTGCTGTCATCTTTGTGTTTATATTTTGTTGTTTTGAAGTTAAAACTGCAAAATATTTTAGGTGACCTAAAATCTTACATATTTTTGGCTCTTTGATATAAATTCAGAACATGAAATGGAAATGTTTGATCATAGCATTACTTGAATTGACAAAATGCTTCGTGCATAATCAGGCTTTTAGAGTAAGCACAGTCTCTAGCTTTTATTATGAGTCTCAGGAGACTCCATACACAGACTTAATGTAGCTCTTGGCAGCAACCGCTCAAAGCCACTTTCCTTTTTCAAACAGCTTCTATGTTGTGTGGAACTGCTTGGCACTAGTGTACTGTGTATGTCTAATGGGCCTCCAACGCATGCTAGCCCAGTCAACATTACAACCCAGTACTCTGCAACTTAAAGGGGACCTATCATGCAAAATGCACTTTGTGATGTCTTTTATACATAAATATGTGTCCCCGGTGCGTCTGGGAACTCACGCAGCATGAGAAAATAAAACCCTCTCTCTTTTCCTCCGTACCCAAATCTTTTAAAAACGGGGCTACAACGAGCGGATACAGATTCCATCCGAGCTGACGTCAGCCCGGAATAGTGTCCGTTCACACGAGACGTGTCCGTTCACACGAGACCGCTCGAAAGCGCTGGAGACGCTGTAGTACATATGCCAGGCCTGTAAGTGGCGTGCACCATGTGCTCTGTTTGGCAAACCCCATGATTAGTTCTCAAGCTCTGTGATTGGTTGACCTCCAACTGCATTCCATATATAAAAAAAAACGTTTCGGAAAAGATAAAATCATACTTTATTCAGCAGTGCTTGCTTTACTCTTTGAAATTCATCAGAATGAATGCATTGTAATAAATGGTTCGGCTGCATTAAATATTACACATCTGTCGTAGTTTTCTACAGAGATCGGGCTCAGAATAGACCGGAAACTATTCTTTTACCGTTCAGTTTTAATTTCACAATAAAGTTAGTAGTAATATTTTGTTTTGATATTATTGTTTTTTATTAACTACTAGACCGCTGGGTCATGTTAAGACCATCTTTTCTGTGTTGCTGTGGGTTTTTTCCATCGCTTTTGTGTTACAAATATCAAAACAATAACTAAATATATCCGTCGTAAACTAAACCAGAAACAGCAGTATATTTTATTTTGTTAACACTGTAAACTTGACAGCTTTTTAACCCAAACCACCTACTGGTTAAAGCACGTTATTGCACGTTAAGAGTAATGCAATGCAGGTAGATTGTGTTGCTTTTTACTGTTTAAAATGCCTTTTTCTTAATGTATTTCATTTTTGTAAAGCACTTTTGAATGTGTTATATTTATGAAAACATTTAAATATTAAGACTAGAGTATATACAAAATAGGAGGAAAGTAGAAGGTCAATGATTGAAATATAGAATAGAAAATATCAAGAAGATACTGTAAATCAGTGGTTCTCAACTTTTTTTTTTTTTGGAAAAAAGTCAAACTTTTATTTTGAAGGCCCGATTTTCTTACGCTGTGCATGCAGTAGGCGTTGGACTGGAAGTACCGGAGACCATAAACGGTTTTGGAAACTTCTGTCACCTAGTGATCATTTTCTCAATAAAACATCTTTGCTGATGTTTTTTCGAGTCTTCTGGCCAATCAGAATCAAGATTGTTGCCGGAAGTCCCCAAGGAGAATAACTTTGCGGTAGAACTATTCCTTATACATCCATGGGTACAACTTCAGATACAAATGAACCCATAATGAAATATGACCCCCGGTTTGATGATTGACAGGTCACAGAACAATGGGAGCTATCTACCCTACCCACAATTTAAAGTAATTCACACAGACTATCTCCTCTTTACTCTTCTCTCTGTGTGGAGCAGCAAGTTCAGCTTCAGAAAAAAGTGAAAAACAAACAATGGCATAAAATATTATTAATATGTCGGGTTGTAATACATTTATTTATTTTCTTCTCAGAGTGTACCAGAATGCGTAGTTTATGTTAGTATTTCAAAAAATCTCCTGGGGAAGAATCTCCTCAGACCCCCCTTCTGCGGATGGGTTTTCAGCATGTGTGCCTTTTTATACAGTTCAGCTTTGATTCCATCAACTCATAAACCTTTTTTAAAAGCATACTTTAGTTCTGTGAAGGGATATAAGGGATATATGCACTGTACTTCACTTTAATTAATATTGTATGCTGAAAAGCGTATATTACAGCATGATTTTTTGTTGAATATTTGAGTGCTTAAAAATGTTTTCAAGCACAGTTCAGGCAGATCCACACCAGATTCTCCTTCTCAGGGTGTTTCTGTTTCAGAGGATGAGTCCTGCAGCTAAAGTTAAAAAAAAATATTAATCTGTTGTCATTTTAGAGCAGTTTTTGGAAGTGGACATTAATTTTGATGCTAATCTTTGACATATCCAAGACTGTTATAAAAAAAAAAAGAGCCAGCCACCAGATATGTATTTTTTGGAAAATAACAAATTTTCTCTGTTTTCATCATGAAAAAAAACAGCGGTTTCATGTATTCAAAATGGCATTTAAAGGGTTAAAATCCTGAAAATGATTACATTTTTGGTATTTTCTATTAGGGCGGAAGTTGCTTTAGAGATTGAACCCAAAAAAGTTGTGAACATTTTTTTTTAATATAATGTTTTTATCAAAGTCTTTTGCAGTGGACATTTTTGTCTCGAATGACTAATTTGCGTCGTCCAATCGAATGATACCGGAGGGCTAGACAATGTAGGATAGAAATAAATATATATATATGTATATACATAGCCTATAAAATAACAATTTCATTATATGGATTCAACTTGTGCCCCGCTGGACTTGTCTGTGGTTTAGCCGTTACTGTGACATCAGTATCAGCCATGGAAGATAGTTTGTTTGTTTCATTCTAAGCTATCCAGCAAGGTTATTTTCATTTATGTTGTTTTTTTCTGCACAGTGTAGAGTCTTGTTGTGATGAGAGGGATGGAGGTATTTAATAAAAACCTTGCTCGCTGGAGAATAGCTACAGAAGTCCTGTCACAAGTTAATCGGAGAGGATCACAGCTGGCCACGGATCTCGATGCTGCATTCGGCCTGTGAGTAAACAGCTTGTGTCTTACTTTTAGGCTGTCTGGAGGTATGGACAGCTATCAAAGCTACTAAACATCACATTAACAACGATGTACAAATGAAAGTCTGAGACAAATACATATTTGAAATGATTTATTCACGTTTGCAATGTTTTGAACAGACATCCCCAGTCACCTCATAGTGTCTTTTTGTAGTCCTCGCTGTACGCGTCCGGATATCGGCATCGCAACCACAACCTCACACACTGGTACTGAATGTGCATCAAAGTGTTCCTATGGAGCCAAATATACCAAAAGATAAATGTAAACAATAGAAGAAGCGAATAGTCTATTTTGCTTAGGAACCTTCCTAACGGAGTGAAATGACCCGGAAGTACCTCAGTAGCAGCCATGATAAGTGCCGTTCGAATTCGTCTAAATGAAAGGAAAGGAGGTTTCAAACTTCCTTTATAACCTCCTTTAGCTTAGGAACCACTGGACCTTCCTAACCGAAAGGAGAGGAGAAAATGCTGGCCCACAATGCCTTGCAGCCGCAGCATTTGCCGTCACACAACAGTCGGCCGTTCACGGAAACAAACGATTATGACGGAGAAATGATATCATGAAAGTTACGGTGGTTATTAAGCTTTTTAAAACGTATGTGGTAAGTTGCCAAAGTGCTTTGTTTTTAACGTTTATCAGTATTATAATCAAAAAGAGAAATATTATCAAATAAAGTCAACATTTCACAGTGTTTACTGAGCTGTGTGGGTTTTGTTCAACTTTTAAAAGATGTTTGAATGGTGATATACACAGTGATAGATGTTAAGGACTAACGTTTATAATAAATACATTTGTATTTATTTTAAGATCTTTTCATACAATCATACGTAGGCTATTGGGATCATTTGTATTAATGTGGACCGGAGGGAGAGGGTGAAGAGCATAAGTTTCACTTTCCTTTTTTATTTCAATTCCAACTTTGGTCATGAAGAATATGTTTCTCTGTTGTCCCCGTTCATACAGCATAAAATAACAGCATCAGAGCACGGTTCAGAGTCTCTAGATGAGTTTACAATAGTCCCTCGTTCTTATTAAACATCCATGTTGTAGTCTGCTGTATAGAAAACTGTGGTTTCCATGGTTTCCCCACAGCAGCAGACGCACAAAAGGACGTCCGCTGGCGCATCATAAACACGTCGGATAGTGAAAGTGCAGTCGGATTCTCTAAAGTACCGCAGTCTCTTCTCCTAAATCCTTTTGAATTCTCCTATGCACTATCCCTTAACCCCGTGACGTTTCACTCAGAGGTCAAGGAATAGACGATAGGGTTAGAACTTAGGAGCTGATTTTAAAACTATTCGACTGCAACCCCGCAGTTTCAGGAGCCTTCTTCTCTTTTATAAAAGGCGGATCGCAAACAGCTTTTAGTTACACTGCCACCACCTAGCGAGCAGGAGACATCAATATGAATGACAACGCACATGTGAGTAATGTGAAGTGCTTTTAAAGTTGTATTTGTTTAACATTAATAACAATTCCGGTGTCTTGAAATGAAGTGTGATTAGCTAACGTTAACTATGATAGTCTTAAGGCAATACAAACAATCACCTGTTAGCTTATGATAGCTTCTAACCGTATTAAAGGCACTACAAACAATTATTCGTTAGCTATAGCTTTCGGCAAAATAAACTGTTAGCATATTTGATTATTTGTTTAATGAAACTGTAGGGTGATTTTGGCAAGCCCAACTAGGTGTCCTACATTAATTGTCGATGTAATCACTAATTACATTAAGAGTGTGAGTAATGTGAATCGTGTTGTTTGTTTAAAATTAACAGCAATACAAGCACCACATGCTAAATGTGAGTCTACAGGGAAACTAATCTGTTAGCCTAGGCCCTATGATGACTCGCTGCAAAACCAACTGTTAGCCTTTTTGTTTATTTGTTTAATCAAACCGTATGTTATGGTTATGTTACTTAGCAAAGGCTTTTATCTAAAGTGACCCTCAAAAAAAAAAAAAGACCCATAATTAACATTAGAATATCAATACAAATAGTTACATAGTCAGTTACATTACTTATTACATTTTTAACAGGGTAATTA
Organism: Gobionotothen gibberifrons; assembly: GCA_943591055.1. Classification (NCBI taxonomy): domain Eukaryota; kingdom Metazoa; phylum Chordata; class Actinopteri; order Perciformes; family Nototheniidae; genus Gobionotothen; species Gobionotothen gibberifrons. The sequence goes on along the minus strand of CALSBZ010044885.1, from coordinate 97,781 downwards.
GTCATCTGTAACTTACTACATTTCAAAAGTAAACTTCCCAACCCTGATCATTAATTATAGTCAGCTAATTAATTAAACTTCAAAGGATGACAAAAGCATGATCTGTCTGTCCACTACATTAAATCAGCAGTAGCCTAAGTTCTGTCGTCAGTGTAAATGCATCTTTAATAGTCATTGTATTACTATTTGAATTCATTGTAAATAATCTTAACTGTGCTGACTGCCTGTTTACTCCACACTACGTGTTATCAGACAGTCTCATCATTTTTGACATGTTTTGTAATATTGCATGAGGTGTTTTAGTCAGTTATTATGTCGGCCTATTCTGTGGTTAGAATCTGTCGTGTCAGAATCTAACAATTAGGCCTAATTTATGTCTGTCTGTGAAATTATTTAAAAAATGTTCAGTTTGACCAATTATGCTCTCTCTTTTTCAAGATGCATATTACAATCCGAGAGGGGAGATCCTTGCCCGACTTACAGCGATGTACTACATGCTGCAAAGACTTTCACTGCCCGTTCTGTGCCTCAAATGTGTTCCTTGTGGCTACTTTGTTTGTTTCAGGCTGCTTGCCTGCCATTTTGTTCACCTGTTGTGCATTAAAACAGCTTATAATTATACCAATACCAATCTGGTTGTGTTGCTTCCGTCTGATTCCCCTAGCTCAGAAGGGAACGTAATAGTGCCCAATGAATAAAATTTGATTCTGCACTGAAATGCCTCTTGGTCAAACTGCATGTTTATCTTTGGCAGCCAGGTGCATAAACACACTAACACTTGTTTTTGTTTTTGAGTAATCAAGCACCTCTTCAGAGACACATTTGATTTGATTTATTTCGAACGTGTAAAACAATTTTTAAAAAAAAGAATACATATACATTTAAAACATAAGCAGTATCAAATTGATGAACTAAATATTATTGACTTACAAATGATATATAAACAAATGATCTACCCAATTACACATCCGAAAAGGCGTGGGAAGAAGTTTACCACCCCTTCTCCCAAAAACTAAATTAACATTTTTGTTTTCAGTTCCAGTTCAACTAAGGAGAAGGAAAAGCAGTAATTAAGAAAAAAGGGATGGATATCTGACAGAAAAGGTGGGAGAAAGACCGGAAAGGCAAATAGTATCATAAAGTTCAAAAGACAATCACAATCAATATTTATAATAATCTAAAAGTAGGTTAGAATAAATTATGGATGATTGTTTTGTTTTATTTTATTTATTTTGTGGTTTATTATTTTAGTTTTCGTTATTTTGTTTATTAGAGATGGAATGACATGGTGATACACACTCATGTACTCTAGACCAGTGGTTCTCAACCTGTGGTAGTGGTACGCGAGCTCCCGCTAGGTGGTACGCGGAGGAATCTTTTTTTATAACCTTAACCTTTATCTTACACATAACACAGACATACAAAATACAGAAAACACAACTAAGTAAACAAAAAGACGAAAAGCTGTCACTACATTGTGCACATTTGGGACAGTAAGAAAGGTGCACTACTTATTACTGCAATAGCAGCTGGTGGTAAGGACCTCAGACAACTGACAAATGCGTCACTTCCGGGCAAAAATAACGGCTCCGCCCACTTTTTGGGGAAAACAACGCTGTCAGTTGAACGGCGGTCAATACAAATTCTGAAGTTTTTGCCAATCCGATCAGAAATGTGCCAAAGATTTTTGGATCTTCGAAGAGCCGATTTCAATGGCCAGACAGGCAAACAATTGCATTAAGCCAGGCCTATTCAAATGGGGCCCGCGGGCCAGATGCGGCCCAGAACCAACTCCCCAGCCTCCAGTGGCCAAATTCCTACACTAGTACAGACCATGAACGCAACACTCCGCGTTGCATAGAAACCACCAAACCACAACGCAGCACATTTTTTGAAAGTGCATCTAGTGGTGCTAGTAACGGTGGTCCTATGATAGCAACTCTAAAACATGTCTCTCTCAACTCTGAAGCGTAAACAAAGACAAAACGGTCATTGATGTTGTGGAGCAGATGCGCGCATTCCAAGTCAATCTGGACCTTTTCGCGACCGACTTGAGCACGGGTCGGATACTGCATTTTCCGATGCTCCACAAACACATCACATCCCCAGCACAAATCACGGATGTGATAACAGATTTCATTGCGAGGTTGAAAGAGAACTTTGCCGGTCGATTGGATGGACTTGCTCTGCCCACAGAGATGATGGGCTTTGCCAGAGACCCCTTCACTGTTGCAATAGAAGGGGACGTATCAACCAGAGCAAAGGAAGTGGTCCCCTGCATCGACGAGGGGACATTTACACTGGAATTTATTGACATGCATTCATCCGTAAACATGGCACAAGAGCAGCGCACTAACGGGTCAGCGAAGTTTTGGAGTGATGTCAAAAAACAGCAGTTCCCTAACGTTCGGAAAGTAGCGATCTGTGTGCTCAGTATGTTTGGATCAACATACAAATGTGAATCAAGCTTTTCACACATGCACTCAATAAAAAGTAGCACTCGCTGCTCCCTGACTGACAGCACTCTTCACCAATGTCTTAGGATTGCATTGACATCCTATGAGTCAAAAATCACTGCTCTTAAACTAAAAATGTCACTTCTCCCATTGAGAAAGTCAGCGATGATGACAAATCACAAATGAGGTGATAGTAAGCACCTAGTTTACTATAGTAGACGTGTAATGTAGTATTCATTCATATGTTAGTTACCCTTATCCCTTGTTATGGGTTTGTGCACTGAAGGGTTTGACAGTTCTTTCTGTATTCATTTAAATGAACTTTGTAATGTGTCTGGGTCAAATGTGACCAAAACGTATGATTTTTTTTATTAGCCTACTTGAAAAGTGAAAAAATAGTATTGCTATAGTACTACCTCTTTTTTGATACATTGGAGCTCTTTAACTGTTTGTTAATGCACTTTTTGATTTGTTCTCGATATATGGTTAAATATAGCAGTAGGCTATCGATTTTCATGGATGAAAGTAACATCTACGTGACTTTACGGCCCCGCCCACTTTTGGGGGAAACAACGCTGTCATTTGAATGGCGATCGAGCCTGAAGCCACAGAGCTCTTCTTTTACTGTCCTTTCTTCTTAGAGGAAGTACAGAAACACTGAACTCTTGATTATTTGTAATGTTTGAGGTGCAATAAACGACACAGCAGCTTTTTGGCATGATACAACTATTATTTTCTGCCTCGCTCTCGCTCATGAGAGCAACAGCTGGAGAAATGACAGCCTCGCCTACTGATTTTAATGTAACCATATATCAAGACAGATTGTCGATTTCCAATGATCAAATGTAATTGTTTGCCTGACTGGCCATCATAATCGAGCTCTTTGAAGATCCAAAAATCACGGTTTTCAAAAAAATGTTATGGTATTGGCAAAAACTTCAGAATTTGTATTGACCGCCATTCAATCATACTATCAAAAATACTACAATGAATGAAAATAAGCTTGAGATAATTGAAACTGTGGTTTGAATAAGTTCTAATAGGCTATTGTTGTTTTTAGATTTAGACATTTTATTTTTGGCATTGCTATGACAACCATACTACCCGCGAACGATTAGAACGTTGCAAGCAAGCTATGAAAGAAAGAAGAAAGCTGAATTATGCTAAAAACGTGGCTAAAAACGGGAGGTATACAGAAGAGAGGTACAGAGGAGAACATTACCAGCGAAAGGGAACAAGTGAATGAGGAGGAGGACAGTCAAGCGAGCGCAAGCGCAGGCTCCGCCAGCAACGCAACAGTGATATGCGCAGCCACAACGCCGCCCAGTGCTAACGCTGCTAACGTAGCTGCGAGTGACTCCATCAGCAGCAGCGCAAGTGAGTCCATAAAAAAGAGACACAAACCAGTTCGGAAATACAACCAGGGTTACATTAAATTTGGATTCAGCTGCAGTGGGACAGATAATGAGCCCAGACCACAGTGCGTGATTTGTGGTGAAGTGTTAAGTAATAATTCTATGAAACCATCGCACCTCCAACGGCACCTTAAAACTAAACACGCCCACCTGCAAGACAAGCCAGCGGAATTCTTTACAAGAAAATGTGATCTACTGAATAAGTGCAAGTCAACGATCCAATCCAGCTGTACACCCATAGCCAAGGCCCAGGAAGCCTCGTATCGTGCCAGCCTCCGCATTGCAAAAGCCGGTAAGCCACACACAATTGGCGAAAAACTTTGTCTCCCACTCGCAAAAGAAATGACAGAAATCATGTGTGGCGAGAAGGCTGCCAAACAGTTAAATTTGGTGTCACTTTCAAATGACACTGTGTCACGGAGAATAGTGGAGATGGCAGAGGATGTTAAAAATACATTGATTGAGCGCATTAAAAGTAGTAGCTATTATTCCATCCAGCTGGACGAGACTACTGATGTTGCAGATTTGGCCAATTTGATGGTTTATGTCAGATATGAACATGATGGTGCAGCTCAGGAAGACTTTCTGTTCTGTCAACCACTGGAGACCAGAACAACAGCTGAGCACATATTCCAGCTCCTAGACACGTTTGTGCAAGAAAATAGACTTGAATGGAAAAAGTGTGTTGGAGTCTGCACAGACGGCGCGAGGGCTATGACTGGCCGCCACAGCGGAGTAGCAGCTCGGATCAAAGAGGTCGCACCGGAGATGCGATGGACACACTGCAGCATCCACCGGGAGGCGCTAGCGGTGAAGAAGATGCCCGATGACTTGAAGTCTGTGCTGGACTCTGCTGTGAAGAGTGTGAACTTCATAAAGGCCCGACCTATGCAGTCTCGCCTATTCCAAGTGCTCTGTGATGAGATGGGCAGCGAGCATGTCCAACTTCTGCTCCATACAGAAGTAAGATGGCTATCAAGAGGGAAAGTGCTTTCAAGGCTTTTTGAATTGCACAGAGAAGTCCAAGTCTTCTTACAGGACAAAAACGTCCCCTTATCAGATGTGTTTGATGATACAGTGTGGCTCAGTCAATTGGCATACTTGTCAGACATTTTCTCCCGTTTAAACGACCTGAATTTGGGACTACAGGGACTCTCCATCAATGTGTTTGACGTGCAGGACAAAATCAACACAATGCTTTTTCAAAATGAAAAACAAAAAATATTACTCGGGGAATATAAAGAGAGCTGCATTGTTGCAGGACAGTTTGTCTCTGCCTGCCACAGTTTGAGTGAATCAAACTGAGCTGATACACCAAATTCTTAGCAGTTTGTTTATAACTGTGTATGTGTTTATTTGTGTGTATTTGTGTATATGTTGCAACTATACAGAGCTTTGGCAATATATGTCACTATGGTCATGCTAATAAAGCTATTGCATTTAATTGAGTGTGTGTGTGTATGTATGATTGAAGTACTGTACAGTTGTCATTTGTTGTGTGAGAATAAGTTATTAATTTGTTCTTTATGTTCTCACTTGTGGTGTGTGTGTGTGAGTGAGTGATGAGTGAGAGAGAGAGGGACTGCCCTTTGTACAAGTAGCTGTTGCTGACAATAAATAATGTTATTATGAATACATTTGCCTCAGAGTCTTGCATGAACTGTCCATAGACTGTATTTTAACATTGGTCACCTGGTGGTTCTTGGAGAGCCAACTATTTTCTCAGGTGGTACTTGGTGTAAAAAGGTTGAGAACCACTGCTCTAGACAATCAATATTTATAATAATCTAAAAGTAGGTTAGAATAA
>CALSBZ010044885.1:47273-82103 GCA_943591055.1 Gobionotothen gibberifrons | reverse complement strand
GATCAACTCGGCCGCTCCCGGCGACTTGAGGGAGCGATGGCTATGGGTGCTCCCCCCAATAGAAGGACTAGAAACAGGCTGTCCTCTAAAGCGGATCAGCTAGCTGCCGATAGGGGCATGATGAAGTCGCCTCTTGGCCCTTCAGCCTGGGCCTGGTGGGGGCTGCTAGTGTGCCGCCTGCCTCTCTGCAGCAGGCTCCGGCGAGCCTTCTTTGCTGGGCATCAGCGATGCATTACTGCAGGCCTCTGCCCTAATGGCTAGGGAATTGGGACGAGTTATGTCCTTTCTGGTACAGACTCGTCGCCAGGTCTGGCTGGCCCAGTCACCACTAATGGAGGCATGTAGGAAAGTCCTCCGTAGTGTACCAGTCGAGCCAGGGGAGCTGTTGGGGTCAGCTGCCCTGGAGGCACTGGAATGTGCTGCCCAAGCTAGGCAGACCAGGCAGCAGCTCTCGGGTCTTCTCAGACCTGTGCCCACTCCCAGCAGGCCCAGGGGCCGTGCTAGCAGCCGCACTCAGCCGCCGGATTACAGGGGTGGCCTGGTGCCCCAGAGCCTTACCGGCCCAAGGGGTCAGCAATCCGGCAGGGGCCCTAGCTCTGGCCCAGGAGTCGTCCGTCCTTCGGTCCAAGGACGCAATCGAGCCAGTAAGACCCTCTGCTTAGCCCAGGGGATTCTACTCGGCGTACTTTCTCGTGAGCAAGAAAGTCGGCAGATTTCGCCCGATCTGGGACCTCAGAGGAATCAACAGATTCCCGAAGGCGCTGCCATTCTATACGCTGACCACTGCACATGCAAGGTGGAGTGGCTCTCGACCGGGGACTTGAGGGATGCCTACTTCCACGCCTCGGCCGCTGGGCCCTTAGGCCCGCTGTCGTTGCGCCCCATGCAGATGTGGCTGAACAGGTTTCACTGGACGCCAAGTGGCACAGGCACAGGGAAGTCAGGGTGTCGCAGCATTGCCTCCACTCTCTGTCACGCCGGAGGGCCCCCATGGGCGCCATCACACCCCGCCAGGAGACCATCACCATAGGTGCATGTCTCTCAAGGCTGGGTGCAGTGCGGCAGGGCAGGACCGTTCAGGGTCAGCGGTCTGCCCAGGAGGGTGCGCACCAGGTCAACATGCTAGAGCTTCGGGCTGTGCAGCTTGCACTCACGCCCCCCAACTGGGGGGCAAGAATGTGTGTGTCCCTTGGGGACAGCATGTACATTGTTGCTTAGACAACAGTCCCTTCTAGATAGTGGACGTTCTCACTCCACTCTGAATTATGTGGCTGCTATTTCTGCCCGACATGTTCGGGTCGACGGCGCCACGGCGGGGCGACACAGGTCGGTGTCCCTCTTTACGAGAGGGACTTTACGGCAGCGTCCCCCTAGCACCCTGAGGGCTCCGGCTTGGGACCTGCCCTTAGTGCTGGACGCCCTATCATCTCGAGCCCCGGGCCCAGGTCGGGCTTAAGCGGCTGTCCCCGAAAACAGCATTTCTGCTTGCCATAACCTCAGGGAAGTGAGTCAGAGAGCTTCATGCCCTCTCCGTGAGCAGTACATGCCTGAGGTGGAACTCCGATGGCTCGGGTGTTGCCCTCTGGCCGAATGTGGCGTTCCTGCCCAAGGTGCTTCCACTCGCCCGCTCCAATCGGCCGACCCAGCTGGCACGCTTTAACATTCCACAGGAGAGCGGCACGCCTGAATTGCTGTGCCCTGTGCACGCCCTGAGGGCGTATATTGATGCCACGGCCTGCATACAGCAGTCAGAGCAGCTCTTCGTTTGCGGCACTAGGAAGGGTCGTGCTCTCTCGAAACAGCGGCTATCCCACTGGGTGGTTGATACCATCACACACGCCTACGGGGCCAGTGGCCGCCCCCCCGCCTCAGGGGTCAGATGCCACTCTACAAGAAGCATCTCAACATCGTGGGCTGCCCCAAGAGGGGCGCCCCTGGAGACCATCTGCGCTGCGGCTGCATGGGCGTCTTCTGGCACATTCTCCAGGTTTTACCGGGTCAATGTCGCCACTCCTCACCCTCTGGGTGTGGTCCTGCTGCCAAGCTCTGCTGCTTCCGGCCAAGGGAGTAAGTGCTTGGATTCTTCATGACATGGTTGGTATAGGTCATCCAGTGCTTAAAGCACCGCCTCTGGCGGTCAGTAGGGACGAAATAGAACGATAGTTACGGCTGTAACTACGGTTCTATGAGTCCCGGATGACCGCCAGAGTATCCTGTCACTCAGAATTCTTGTGTGCTCGCGAGAAGATTCTGGGAACAGATCCTCTGACGACACCGGCTGATATAGCCGGTGTCACAGGTGACTCTGTTGGTATTGGTACTCGAGCTGCGCATGCGCGCGATGGACATATCCAGTGCTTAAAGCACCGCCTCTGGCGGTCATCCGGGACTCATAGAACCGTAGTTACAGCCGTAACTATCGTTTCTGTGGACCTGTCTGCCCATTTTGTGAGTGCACTGCGCTTGTGCGCACTTGTGTGGCATTGTTTGGGATGACCTAATTAAAATAGCGTCACCCCAGTAAAAAAATCCCCACTACACCACTGGGTAAGACATTAGCTGTTATTATTATTATTATTATTATCATTAACTGCATGTGAAGCTAGCATGAATGAACCTAGCTTCCAGTGCCCGCTCTAACGGGTCCGTGTTGCAACACAACATCCTGAGGTGTTTAATAGCATTGGAAATAATTACTTTGAAAATCATGTATCTGAATTTTTTTGCTCCGAATTTACCCATGTGAAATACAAATGTAACAATTCAAATTAAAAAAATTGTAGGCGATGGATGCATATGGGAGCAATTCCCGTAGACCCTATGTTAAAATGTCCAACTTAACATCAGAAAATGAACCTGTTTCTAGCCTGGATCCAAAAAAACATATTCTGTACACATAGTTAGATTCCCCCTTCATGACAACGGGACTGCTGCTCCTAGGCTAGCTTCTCCTCTGTCTCACTGCTAGCTCCGTTAGCTCCATGATGCTACAGGGGCTCAGCTCATGCGGAGAACACTACTTGAACTCGGCCGTGTTTGTTGTGTTGGTTCCTGGTGGACTATTCGTCATGCAAATATAGGATTTATCTGCGGTTAAAACAGACCGTCCATGAATGCAGTTTCTTCGGTAAGTCAACCCTGCGTACTTTATGTTATGTTACTGGTGTTTTTATTAAGCTATCGTTAATGAATGTTTAGAGATGGGCTAGCATTTGAGCAATCGGTAGCTCCATCTGTGCTAACGATGCTATGCGTAGCATCCAAGTTAAACGTAATAGAGAAGTGCTACCAAAAGGCTTCTGTGTGAGGTTGGTAAAATACGGTCATCCTTGTACGTTAGATAGTTAGTTTGCTAGTTAGGTTACTGTATGCATTGTTAAGGTTCATTTAAATTCGCTATGCTCTATGTAGCATAAAATAGACTAGCTAACGTCAGCGTATTGTTGAAGAGAGGCTTAGTGTATATTAAATCAACCTCACAATAAAATGTGTGTATCTTTCAAATATGAACGTCACATTTCAAGATGGTTCAGAAATAACGCTCCCTTAGATATTGTAATATGGTTTGTTGAACTGGAGTTATTTATTGCAGCTAATCGCCTATCCGACGAACGACCCAAACATTGTTGTTTTTAATATTATTATTACCAATGCCTCTTTTCATTTTATTATCATCACACATGAGAAACAGCCTTATTGTGGCTCTAGAACGGAACATGTAACTTAATGCCTGCATTTAAGGACGATGAATAGCGTTGTCAATGCTTTAGTGACAAGGAAATGATTTAAAAAAAATATTAGATATGACGTTATCTGTGACTTCAGTGAAAATTAAGCTTATCCATTGCATTTGTTAAATAGGTTTGTGTCTTACCCTTACGTGTGTAATACATATGAATATGGCATATGAAAACAAATTAATTTGACTGACTCATGAGAAACACATCAAAAGTAACAGTAAAATAACCCTACACAATAATACTCAATCAAACTGATAAGATACAGTATAAGGACTGTGATATCCAGCCATTTCTTAAGTATAACAATAAGATTATGACCTGTTTTTAAAAGAAGATAACAAGTTGTCTGCATGTAAAGAAGTCTGTAACCCACACATGTAACTTTACATCTGTTGGTTCAAAGTGTCCTTAAGGTGATCCAGACAGGCTGGACCAGAGGATGAGAGACAGATCTGGACTCCTAACAGCAGAAAACTTCAGCACGGATTCCAAGGTACATATACCTTTTTCATACTTTACAAAGAATGCATAAAGTTAGTGGTTTTAAAAAATAAAGTAATGACTCAAATACACTGATATACATGCCATTAAACATGGCTAAATACTAGATCACCTACACATCAGTGATGTTGAGTGTACTTTCTTAGCAAAAGGTTACATTTACATTTTACCAAGCAACATAACTTTTTTGTTCAACTTTCACATTTCAATGTATTTAAGGCAAATATTATTGAACATAGTGGGAACTGCGACCCTTTGTCTCTGCATATTGACTGTAAAAACATGTTAAAAGTGATTATTTCAGTGAGACAACCGAAAATAGCAAGCTTCTACAGTTTTGATAACAGTTAAATATTATTTTAATAATACATTTATTTCAATGTTGATGAATTTAGAACGGTGTATTCATAACCTGATTATCTTTGTAGTACACTGTTGAATTAAAAAAAACACATTCAAATAAAACAATCATTATAGCCCCTGAACAAACAAACACACCTCTTTCTTAAATAACACACTTGCTCTGCAATAATATGTTTTTTGATATTTCTGTTAGGAAAGGACATGCCTGAGAGACAGGACTGCTTCACCATTTTCTCTTTCCCCGAGGGTCCAGAAGAACATCCAAGAGGGAAAGGAAAAGCTGATAAGATTTAAGAGCAGTACAGGACACTAAGAGACACTTATATTGTAACACAAAGACCTGCACACTGACTAGTTTTGTAGTCTAACAGGAACTTAATTGTTGTGTGGTTTTGTGTTTTACCTTGCACCTCAGAGACAGTGTGATTATTATCAGGCCTATAAAGTTTGGCAAAAAAAAAAGTCAGCTGATCAAATGCATTTGCCTCATGTTATGAGATTCACAATACTTGTGCCTTGTACCGCAGAGTTTGCAACGTCACAAATAAATGGTGCCAATCTTCAGTCAGATGTGAATGTGTAATTTAACATTTTCAGTATGAATAACGGACAAAAGGAGTACAAATACAATTTATTGAAATGTGAACTAAAGGTTATCAAGTATGAACCATCACAATTTTTTTAAATAAAAACGAAATAATATACATAATAACTGTGAGGATCTGTTTATTTTATGTTTCATTTTGGAATTGTCTAGGACTGTCGGCTTCCTGTTTTTCATTCAAGGATGTTCACCTCTGTTCACGTCTGTCATGTGTGTATTTGTTTCCTGTCTGTGTTTTCCCTCCTGTGTGATTACCTGATTCTTTTTTGTTTTGTACTCCAGAGATGTCATATCCTTGCACATATTGTTCAGGTCTGTTTGGGACTGGGGAAGGGGAAGGTGTACATGTGTAATGTGTTGATGTTTGTTGTTGTCTTTAATAAAATCTAATACAAATATTTCTGCGGGGAAAAAAATCATCATATTGGGAGAAAAAAACAACAGGGTCCATTTATACAAAATATATGCATAATTGCAAGTAAGTTTGGGGCATAATTTTCTCTATTGACTGGTTTGAGTGTACTGGCCAACCGATGTGATTTTCTAACTAGTGCATAGAAAAATATCATACTAATCCAATGACCCTGATTGGTCATATCTTTATGACTCTACCCTCTCTGTCTGTTTCTTCAGCGGTTCAACTTTGTGTCTCTGCCCACTGATGTACTGGAGATCGAAGTGAAGGATAAATTTGCCAAGAGTCGGCCAATCATCAAGCGTTTTCTTGGAAAGCTCTCTGTCCCTGTCCAGAGGCTGCTGGAAAAACATGCCATTGGGTAAAACACTCACACACCATATACAGTTATGCAATTAATACTGTATGTATGTGTGGCAGGATAGGCTTGTGGCTTGTGGCTTGTCATCAGTCTAAATATTACTCTTATTAGTGTTGATGAATAAAACAAATATATAACTGATACAGTTTTTTTAAACTAATAGTTTTTTTAAATATTAAAAACTGTATTTGTATTTACTGTATTGTTATTTTTACTTGAAGAAGCATGAACATACAAGTAAAGTACAAGTACCTCAATTTCATTACTTAACTACAGGTCCTGTAGTTAGTTACCTTCCCTCATTGTATAAAACAATACAAAAATGTCAAGTGGCGGCAGTGAAAGTGTTTGTAATATAATTACTATTACTATCACAAATAGATTTTTTTCCAAAATGTTATGCATTGATAAATTGTACCTCTCTTAAGGTGATCAGGGCTATAATTGGTGTGAATGCTGTGCAACAGCATTTAACATGTAACTCAATGGGAGGAACCTTCAAATCCTCTTTTACCTACACCGTGTGCCAAATGCTACTCCTTCCACATACTTTATAGAGACTTCATTCCAACTTTAAAACGGTCACAAGACCTTCAGCTATAAAAAATATTCTTCAGATTTTTGATATCTTTTACACTTATTGAGATACTTAGTTTGGAGCTTGGCAAAGAGGCCTTTTTCAGATTTTAACAACATAACAGAAGCTGGTGAATAGTCAAGGTTTTATGTCCCTTAAAAAGCTAAAAGTAGCAAACTACTGTACAGTGTGCAAACACCCGAACATTTTCTAAAATTGTCTTTCATAAGCAAAATATTGCTAAAGTGATGATCATACTTTCAAACTTTTCAATTGTGGAGAAAGTCCTTTTTAAATAATTAAAGGCTATATAATATTTAATTTAACAATTATCCATTAATTCTTGTGTTTATGGCTTTATGAATGCAGCTAAGATTACGCTTACTTTTTAGTTTATACACTGCTTAACCCTTACCCATTTGATTTGATTCATTATCAATAGCACAGTGTAAAAATGACATTCACAAACGACTAAAGACATAATTATATTCAAGAGTAAAATTGTGTGTTGTAACAATGAAACGCTGATGGATTCAAAATATGTAATTAAATGCTATTCGACAAACACAACTGATGCGTTGCAAACATGACTGAAGTAACAACTACTGTTAGTCCAGGGAAAATACTGTGTGTCAACCAAGGCCTAAAAAACAGCCATTAGGATTAGTTAGGCTTCCAGCTGTCAACTGACTGCCAGCTGGCAAGTGCTGGGATAATTACATTAGTTAGCTACAGCTGTAGCTATGTATTTTTTTAACAAAATCTGTTAATTTTTCCTGTCTCTTCCAGCAATCTTACATTAATCCTGCATATCTCATTTTCTGTTCTTTTCTGTCTTATTTCTTGCAGGGATCGAGTAGTGAGTTATTCGCTGGGTCGCAGGTTGCCAACAGACCATGTCTGCGGCCAGCTGCAGTTCCGCTTTGAGTTGACTTCTTCTATTCACCCAGGTACATAAGTCATAATGCCATGTAGCAGTGAAAAATTATAAATTCTGCTCCGCTTGAGTGTTTAGCTTTCAAGTCAACTATCTTTCTCTTGCAAAGTCACACTTCTCTCTGTAGTGAATCTTCTGTTTGTGTTGGTTGATGCTATTCTTGTGGAATGTAGAAGTATCAAAAGCTATTTAAAGGTCTCGAGAGTGTCAATCGGCCTTCTAAACTCACAAAACTTTAATTTGCACCACTTGCAAAAGAAGAACTGAGTTTAGTCAAGACCCAGACTTGTTTACGGTAGAAATGTCAAAAATATGCTCAACACAACCAACATCTCGATTTTCCTTAGATGATGAGGAGATCTCTCTGGTCATAGAGTCAGCCTGTCCTCAGGGGGGAAATACACCAAATGACAACCATGCTGCTGATGCTCCTGATGATGACACATTAAGTATGGGACCTGACATGCCTGATCTCCCCCTGGATGCCCCTCCTGACCCTGAAATGACGGTGGTAACAGCATCCACAGCGGAAGCCTCCACACCTGAGGAGGTCCGTGCTGAGGATGAGGAGGCTGAGTCAACGCCAGAAGAGCAAGAAACTGTGGATGAAGAGAGCACAGTGAGGGAGGAGCCCCTGTCTACAGAGCCACAAGTGGAGAAGGAAGAGGGGGAACTGGCTGAACAGCAAGAAGAGAACAGTGGAGAGGATGGAGAAAGGGAGGAGAGGCAACAAGAAGAAGAAGAGGGGGAGCAGAGAGAAGCGTTTGCACCACAAGCTCAGCAGGATACGACTGGAGAAGAAAATTATGTTGGGGAGGAAATACAGCCAAAGCCAGACTCTGAAAATACTGTTGAAATATCAACAAACAATGGGGCTGTTACTATTGAGGACCCCATGGAGGGAAGCATTACTTCCCAAAAGGCCGATGTAGAACAAAGGGCTGCTCAGGAGGTGACAGAGGGCGGAGAAATAAGCTGCCTCCCCTGCACCTGTGAATCCCTCTTCTCAAACTATAACTCCAATGCTCCTTTGCGCCGCAAAAATCGCCCCTGCTCCCTTCCAGTGTCAGAGTTGGAGACAGTGATCGCATCGGCCTGCGGAGAGCCGGAGACACCCAGATCTCACTACATTCGGATCCACCACCTCCTCCACAGTCTCCCCTCAGCCCAACACAGAGCTCCCAGCCAGGAGGAGGAGGAGGAGGAGGTGGTCAGGGAGGGAGAGAATACAAGCACCACTCAAGACACCACTTCCACAAAACTTAAAACCTCCAAAGAGGAGGAGGGGCTGGAGGATGAGGAAGAGGATGATACAACCCGGTCTCCCTCTCAGGTATGGCCAGTGATGGAGTTATGGTAGAACAGCCAAAATATGTGCTAGAGTTATTCCATAGTAACAAGCATGTACGTTTTAGTAAAAGTAGTGGTCAAAATACTTAATTGAGTGTGATGTAGGGCCCAAGAAAAATTACTTAAATAATGTACCAGCTCACTTCACACTCCTATATTCCTATTTATTTAAAATGACCTTTAAGAAAAGAACAACAAATACTGCAACAGAAATAACAGTATGATTGACATATAGGTCTCCCTTTAGGCTTTTGGTTTTGCCATTTAATTGTCTAAATATTCCTGATCCAGGTCCCAGAGTGTCCCGGCCCCTGCTGTCGTCGCTCCTTACCACGTAGCCTCTCCATTGAACGCCTTTCTGAGCTAAACCAGCTCCTGGAAGGTGATGGAGGAAGAGGAGGAGGCGGACATACAACAGTGGAGAGCGAAGAGGGGGATTCCAGTCATGGAGGAGGAAGAAGAGTTGGCGGTAGCACCCTCAGACATCAGGGTGAGAACGACTGCGAATTATGCGACACATCCTGCTACAGTACCTCCTGCTACAGCACTTCCTGTTACAGCACATCATGTTACAGCAACTCTGGCTACGAGGGTAGGAGCCGCTTTTGTAGCCATACCCGCCTGTCGTCAGTGGACAGCAACAGACTCTCTGGTAGTACGGTGTTCTCCTCCCAGGATGATGAAGATGAGGAAAGTGCCTTTGAGTCAGTACCTGATAGCAGCCTCTTGCCAGATGGCCAAGAGGTGAGCGGGGCAGGAGGAGAGAGGAGGACAGAGAGGTTGAGGGAGGCCAGGAGAGGACAGCAGGCAGAGCCAGCTGTGCCCAGCGATATAAACAACATTGGTGAGATACACATTTTTCTTATTGTTTGTTTACAACTGCAATGTAATGAGTCCAGCCGTAATGAGTTATTCAACGACAAATAAAGTGAGCACACACTGGAAGGCTACGTTACTGCTGACTTCCCACTCAATGCAAACACGTGTTAAACACAAGCTTCTCACTCACTGTTTACGCTACTTAAATAAACATATTTTAAATACATTTAAAAAACATAATGAAATCAGTGTAGTGTAAATGCATATGATCACAATGAGCCATTGCACTATAGGTAAATCCAATTACTTTAATATACAGCTTTTTTAATTTAAATGTGCCCTTGATAACATTCAAAATGTTTTGTTAATTTAAACAAGGCCTTTACAAACTGTAAAAAATGTTTTACTTTCATCTTATAATTAATTAACTCCGATTAGAACATGTATCATGGAATTCACTGTGACATGAGGGGAGATCATCCCTTATGCACGTTAATGTCAATAATTATTGGGGACCTATAATCAAAAGCTTTTGAGTTTTTCACTTTTTCTTTTTTTTTTAAAACATCTCTTTATTAGTTTTTGTGCATAGAAATTACACTTAATAAACAAGACAGACTTTACGTACTATCAGCAAAACAAACAAAACAGAAAAAGAAAGAAAATAGAAACACAGCCCAAATAATATTGTCTTCATTCTCTCAATCATGTTGTCGACCATTATGCTCCAGGAAGTCGTACATTTAAATATTTTTCAAATAAAATCAACATATTCAATATTTCATTATAAGAAATAAATGATAAACTAACCAAACCTAACCTAATGTCCACAAATAAGTAGTAAAGTATTACTTAGTGATGGATGGCAGCCTTACTCTATGTACTATGGTACGTCCCAATGTGACGTTATGCGCGTGAAGTGCTGAGTGTTGCCAACTTTGCAGTTTTCTCCCTAAATCTGTCCACTTTCCTAAACCTCTACGTGACTTTTTTTGTTAAAAGTGACTAGCAACAAATCTAGCGTCTTTTTGTGGTGTTATTGGACACTTTCCTGCTGTTTTGGAGACTCTGACGAGAAAGCAGGTATTGTTCTGCAGTCACTGTCCCCAACAAGCAGCGGGTGCTGCCGTGAGCCTCTCCGCAATCCCAAAGCACTCACCTGTCAGTCTCACAGTAGCCTCGCGCAGCAGTCCCAGCTGCAGACGGAGCAGAGTAGACCAGGGGTGGGGAACCTTTTTCCTCTCAAGGGCCATTTCAATTTTTTCAACATCCTCTGAGGGCCTTACAAATTATTGACTTCTGCTTAAAAATACTAAAATTAAAACTGCAGATGTGCGCGCAGTGATGAGCAGGCCCTCGCGTCCGTGCGCCTGTCGGGGAGGGCAGCCGGTCATCCCGGCGTCAAGCAGACGTGCGTGAGTCCTCCGAAATGAGCCGTTTGTCATTTCTATGATTTTCGCGTCCCAGACTCCCAGGTCCTCCGGCAGCGACCCGGAAACGGATGTCGGCGCGCCGTCTCGAAGGGAAACACATTTCTCTATAGGCTCGTCGAGGATCGATTATCGAGGAGGCTGTCTGGAAGAGCCGTAACCAAGGATACACTGATTGAGAGGAGAGAGGACTCTCTCTGGAGGAGCTATAACCGAGGGTACAAAGATGTAGAGGAGAGTGGAGTCTCTCTGGAGGAGCTATAACCGAGGGTACACTGATGTATTCTCCGGAGTCGATTTCAGCCAACAGTGATGTTTAAAAGAGGCATGACGCATGGCTCGACTTATGTCAACGAAGCACAGCTCTGCAAACTGTTCCTGTTATTGTAAGTTATTTAAGATGATCAAATGTGCATCAGACTTTCTACCCTTTACCGTTTGTTTACTCACTAATCACATCTCTCCTGGATGTTAGGCTATTTTTTTTTTAATACAACTGGTTTCATTCAGACGCGATGTTTACAGTGAGAACAGCAATAATAACTTCTGAGAAACTATATGTGACTACCACACAATAGGGGGTGCTAGTGAGCAGTTTATTTGAAAAATTACGTTTTTTTTACATTCTCGAAAAGGTCGTGGGCTCTAACGTGTGTCCCAAGTTTTGCGTCCGAAGCTCATTTTATGCTATCGCAATTTAAAAAAATTGTATAGGCCACGCCCACATTCTGCATTTGGTGCGACACTTTAAATCTCAGTTCGTAGTCACCCCCAGTGTATGTGTACAAAAATAATTCGTCCATCCGTTCTTGAGTTATAAATTGGTGGTGTTTTTGGCGCCCCCTATATTCCAAAATGAAAATGCTTTGGTGTGCCTATTCCCCAAGACAGATTGAACCTATCCACCAAAATCTGTGATGTTTGGATACATTGTTGAGTTATGAGCATTTCTTTCTAAGCCCCGCCTTTTTGCGAGTACGTTTTGATTGTTGGTGGCAATATCTATCGTCTGAACATGCGCTAGTGTGCAGCACATTTTTCACCGGTCCTGGCGTCTGTGCACAATTATAAAACTTTTGAAGCATCCTAAAGGCCTGAAAACAAGGATTCAATAATGGAATAATAATAATAAGAATTCCTACAATAACAATAGGTTCCTCGCACTTCGTGCTAGGACGCCGTCGGGTCCTAGTGCTCCGAGCTCGGGCCCTAATCACAGCCCATTCATTTTGCCTTTCTTTCATGCTGTGCAAAGAATAAGCAACCTCTTAATCCAGATATCTTACTAAATGTATTTAGTTTCCTATCCATGTGGACATGATTTACGTGGGGGGCTCCTCTAGGGGGGCCCGGGGGGAAGATTTTTTTTTTTAAATGTTGAAGTTAAAAGCATCAATCTGGTGCACTTTGACAGCAAAATTATGAGATCTATGGAAACATCTCAACATCCATATGAAACAAAACTGTAAGATTTATTTTTCTTTATGGATATTTTACAAATCACTCTCCTTTCAAACTCTATTCTTGTTAATTAATAACAACTTTTTTGTACTGTCATATAGTACTTTATACCCGTTTACTTTATTCTCTTGTTTTTTTATAACTATAATGATCATATAAAGATGTGCCTTTACCTCACTGGTTGTAGAAAAAGCTTCTTATATTCGTTAGCATAGCTAGCTAACCAGATGCTAATAACAACAAAGTTATTGACTGTATGATCAGTATGACAGATGAACAGATTGCCAATGGGCTTACAACTAAGACACAGCCACGCAAAAACTGCAGCATGTGTACGGCTCCTTATGGGTAGGGTTGGGTATCGTTTGAATTTCCACGATTCTGATTCCGATTCTACTTTTCGATTCCGGTTCTTAACGGTTCTCAAATCCGATTCTTAGAGGGCCAGGGTAAAAAAATGATACATGCTTCTTCCACCAAAAAAATTACATTTATTCGAGAAACTTTTACACAGGTTAGTTTACAGCAGTAGTTCTCAAAGTGGGGGGCGCGCCCCCCTGGGGGGGCGCCGAGGCATGCCAGGGGGTGCGCAAGAGACCAGGAGGAAAAATGATTATTAAAATTTAAAAATTAAAAAAAGTATTGATTCGAAAATAATATGATACAGTACAGTACTATTACGTCTGGGTCTCTGTGTTTCATTAAAGCTCGGCTCTGTGTGTGTGTGGAACGAGCCATTACCGGTACCGGAGATCGTTGTTGTTGGCTTATGGTGCTAGCGAGCTACACTAACGGATATGAGTTTTTTCAACAACAAAGTGGAGGAGAGTCCTCTCCTGTCAGACTGAGAGACCCAGTGAACTAAAGGACTCTCTCAGTTTTATCTCAGTGGGTCTCAAACGTTTTGGTCACCATTAATGTAAACAATTATTTCCGAGGCACACGTTTATATGATCATTATGGTTGTAAAAAAATAAGAGAATAAATAAAAAATAGGTATGAAATACTATATGACAGTATAACAAGAATAAAGTTTAAAAGGGAGATTTGTAAAATATCCCTAAAGAAAAAGTAAATCTGTTTACATTTCTGTTTCATATGAGTGCTGAGAGATGTATCCATAGATCTCTTAATGTTGCTCTCAAAGTGCACCAGATTGATGCATTTAACTTCAATATTTAAAAATAAATCTTCCCGGGGGAGCTTGCCCCCTATGTAAGGTCCACACACCATCTATAAAAATAGCACTTTACCCCTGCTTACACCTATATGCTGTGAGCTGATTATCGAGCCTTCATTGTAACAGTCACGGGTACACTGTGTATATGCGGGAGGATTGTTGCAGTAGAAAATTCCACTGTAGCGCCCGGTACATTAATAGGAAACCCTAAATGTTTAAGCACCCTCTATGAAACGTCAAGCTACCCCACAGCACCCCCAACATAAATCTCTGGCGCCGCCACTGAGCCTGACTATTTGTGTTGGGGGGGCCCGACTTTTTTTTTTCTCCAAAGGGGGGGCCCGACAGAAAAAGTTTGAGAACCACTGGTTTACAGTAACATTCACATTAATCAGTCTGTTTATATTCACTGCTATGTAACTGTAACCTGAGAACCACTGAAGCTAACTTTTAAGTCCAACTTTTAAAGGAACCCCCCCCCATTTAAAAGCAGTTCTTCTTGAGAAAAAACAAGCATATCTGCCTTCTCAGGCATACCGGGAAGAAATGTTTGAACATTTTAAAGTAAAATGCTTCAATCTGGTGCACTTTAAGCAGAATTACTAGAGACTAGATCTAGGTGGTACAACTCTAAACACCAATATGAAAAAGATCGGTTTACATTGTAATAATTAAATAAGTATGTGAACATAACCAATAACCTACCATAGCCAATAACAAATACATGTAAAGTATTTTATTTTTGTTGTTCATTCATATCTTATTTTACTACCGTACTTTCCGGACTATAAGCCGCTACTTTTTCCCCACGCTTTGAACATCGCGGCTTACACTACAGCTTCAAAAAAAGCTTGGAGCTGGGCGTGTCTGAAGCTTGGGGATTTTATTCGAGCCCCGCAACCAACAACCAATCACATGAATGTCCCGCCCCCTTTACGTAGTGTTAACATAGCTAGCAAGCTATGCTTGGATATACTGGATATAAAATCCCCAGACAGGCGAAAGCCTACCAGTTTCACCCACTGTCTCTGCCACCTCCCCCCATGCCTGGTTCCTCCGGTTGTATCCCGGTAAGTTAATAGAGACTGGTCATACAAAACCGGGTGATTTGCTACGGCGATAATTAGTTTATCCTCCATCTGTTTTTGAAATATAGAAATGAACGGCGGGATATCTCTCCCAGCTTAGACGCGGTTTGATTGGCTAGGACTTGAGCTGTCAGATTTTCAGAAACGGGATTTGATTGGCTGGCGCTGGCTTCTCCGGAGACGCCGGAGAAGCTCAGCCACGCTACCCACAATTGGTGACCGACCAGTGGGTGCGGCTTATATTCAGGTGCGCTTAATAGTCCGGAATTTACGGTATTTTAAATGCATATTTTTTTATCTCTCCAGTTTAAAACGATATGTCTGGTTTACTGTAGGGCTGCACGATTTTGGGAAAAAATCTAATTGCGATTTTTCTGACAAATATTGCGATTGCGATTCAAATTGCGATATTTGTTTTTAAGCGACCCAACGGAAGTTTATTGTAAAATGCGGCCATAACTCCGGCTAGGAAGGTCGTATCAACGTGCTCCCGTCTCTTGCACCCCGAGCTACGAGTGAAAGAACTAAACTTACATGAAACTTCCGTTGGGTTGCTTTAAAGTCAAGCTTCAGTTTAAGATTCACCCTGTAATAGAAACATGTGATGGAGCATCACTAACCTGACTCAGATGGTTTGTTTCACCAAACCATCTAGGAAGCCATCTCCATTGGAAGCCATTTGGAAAGGGCAGGCACTTTCAAAAATACTTGGCAGGTGATTGGATCAATCTGTCTATCACCTTCTATCATGGGCCACTTCTGATTGGTTAACAATGGCTGGTACATGTGGAGCACAGCACTTCTGATTGGTGTGGATGACTGACACACAAGAAGAAAAAAAAGTGAAAAAAATTAATTAATAAATAAATGTTTAAAAAAATCGCAGGCTTTGCGATTCAATAATCGCATCATTTCGAATCGCGATTTCGATTTAAAATCGATTAATCGTTCAGCCCTAGTTTACTGTCCTATAGTATACATTGGAATGATTTCAAACCTGTTTTATCCCAATAATTATGAAGGAGTGCCTTGGAAATATGTGTTTCCATAAATTGTGATCAAAACGTTTGAGACCCACTGAGATAACTTAGGGTGCATTCACACCTAATAGTCCGTTTTCTGGTGCGCACCAGACGACAGTTTGTTACATTGTTTCATTTTTCAGAAGGTTCGGTTTGCGTTCACACGGGCAAAACTCAAACGGACTATAAACTTTAAACACAAGTCATGTGCAAGTCGCAAATGCTGTTCAACAATTGGTCAGACATTAAGGGGGTAAAACGCAAATCCCGACAATTTCTACCCGAGCCTACTAAACAACCGCGGATGTCTTGAAAGACTCTTTCGCTAAAGATTTTGAAGATATCTGCGTTATTTTGACACGTAAATACTACGCTTCCTATGTTTTGGTGCGGGCTGCGTTCACACCAGCAATGAACCGCTCCAGAGTTCGCAAGCAAGCGCTCCGAGACCACCTATTTTAGCGGACCAGAGTCCGGTTGTTTAGTTCACTTAAGAGTAGGGTTGGGTACCGAGAACCGGTTCCGGTTCGGAACCGGTTCCAACATTTCGATTCCAACGGCATCATTTAGAAATGTGAATTTCGGTTCCGCTTTTCGATGCCTGAGGAAATGTTTCTCGCTGCTCTCCGTAGCCTACTGTATGACTGCGGCGGGGCGGGAAATGTAGCGTTGTACCTACACTTCCTACAGCGTAACCTGAGACCAGGGCGCCAGATCTGTGGAGGCGCTGTGCTGACAGCTCTGGGAGGGGAACAAAATGTTTTTACCGTTGGTGCTCATCCTAATTTTCGGCCTTGATGTAACAACATTCATAATTAAGTAAATGTAACACCCTTTTCATCCCGGTTACACTTTTCATTTGCCCTGTACGATGGGCGCTGTAAGTGATGAAAATGGGGGATGTTGGCTTATCTGGCACCCGCAGCTCACAGCCAAAGTGCGAGTGAGCGTGTTGTTATTAGCATCTGGTGCTAGTTGCTCTAACGGAAGAAGAATATGTTTCTACAATGATGTGGAGGGAGAGTCCTCTCCAGACAGACTAACTACAGCTCAGTGAGGTAAAGGACTCTTGAGTGTTTAGATAGTTCACTTTAGTCTAAGTTATCTCAGTGGGTCTCAAACGTTTTGATCACAATTTATGTAAACACATATTTCCAAGGCACTCATAATTATTGGGATAAAACAGGTTTGAAATCATTCCAATGTATACTAAACCAGACGTATCGTTTTAAACTGGAGAGATAAAAAAATATGCATAACTAAAATAGTAAAATAAGATATGAATGAACAACAAAAATAAAATACGTTACATGTATTTGTTATTGGCTATGGTAGGTTATTGGTTATGTTCACATACTTATTTAATTATTAAAATGTAAACCGATCTTTTTCTTATGGGTGTTTAGAGTTGTACCCCCTAGATCTAGTAATTCTGCTTAAAGTGCACCAGATTGAAGCATTTTACTTTAAAATGTTCAAACATTTCTTCCCGGTATGCCTGAGAGGCAGATATGCTTGTTTTTCTCAACAAGAACTGTTTTTAAATGGGGGGGGGTTCCTTTAAAAGTTGGACTGTTGCACTGTTGTAGCTTCAGTGGTTCTCAGGTTACAGTTACATAGCAGTGAATATAAACAGACTGATTAATGTGAATATTACTGTAAACTAACCTGTGTAAAAGTTTCTCGAATAAATGTAATTTTTTTGGTGGAAGAAGCATGTATAATTTTTTTACCCTGCCCCTCAAAGAATCGGAATTGAGAACCGTTAAGAACCGGAATCGAAAAGTAGAATCGGAATCGTGGAAATTCAAACGATACCCAACCCTACTTAAGAGGTCTCGGACTGTGTTCACACCGACCCAAATGAACCGCACCCAGCGGCTAAACGCACCAGGGTTCGATTCAACCGGACTATACAAGGCAGGTGTGAACGCACCCTTAGACTAAAGTGAACTATCTAAATACTCAGAGTCCTTTACCTCACTGAGCTGTAGTTATCAGCCTCTCAGTCTGACTGGAGAGGACTCTCCCTCCACATCAATGTAGAAACATCTTCTTCTTCCGTTAGAGCAGTGGTTCTCAAACTTTTTCTGTCAGGCCCCCCCTTTGGAGAAAAAAAAAAGTCAGGCCCCCCCAACACAAATAGTCAGGCTCAGTGGCGGCGCCAGAGATTTATTTTGGGGGTGCTGTGGGGTAGCTTGACGTTTCATATAGGGTGCTTAAACATTTAGGGCAGGGCTATTCAAGTACACATTCAGTTGGGCCAGATTTTATAACAACAAAATTCAGCTGGGCCAGACATTCAGCGGCCTGTAAAAAGCGGGTAATGACACATTTTAAACCAACACATATTACTGTGATAAAAAGCATGCCATTTTTATTCATTGTTCATCTAACAAAGGTACGTAAAAAAAGTGCATAAAAACACAACAAATTAGCATTAATTGAACAGAATCTGGAAAAGTGCTCAGTTGTAGCATTACATATGTTTGCTTTAGAAGTCAAATATCACGTTTTTTTTTTTTTTAACCAGGCACATCACAAAGTGCATTTAACTGAATACAATAACAGCAGTCTTAATAAATGTCCTCACATACAAAATAAAATTGGATACATATGACACATGCACATCAAAAAGTGCATTAACAAACAGTTAAAGAGCTCCAATGTAACAAAAAGAGGTAATACTATAGCAATACTATTTTTTCACTTTTCAAGTAATAACAACAAAATCATAGGCTACGTTTTGGTCACATTTGACCCAGACACATTACAAAGTTCATTTAAATGAATACAAAAAGAACTGCCAAACCCTTCAGTGCACAAACCCATAATAAGGGATAATGGTAACTAACATATGAATGAATACTACACTACACGTCTACTATAGTAAACTAGGTGCTTACTATCACCTCATTTTGATTTGTCATCGCTGACTTTCTCAATGGGAGAAGTGCAATTCTTTGTTTTGAACAAGAGCAGTGATTTTTGGCTCATAGGATGTCAATGCAATCCTAAAACATTGGTGAAGAGTGCTGTCAGTCAGGGAGCAGCGAGTGCTACTTTTTATTGAGTTCATGTGTGAAAAGCTTGATTCACATTTGTATGTTGATCCAAACATACTGAGCACACAGATCGCTACTTTCTGAACGTTAGGGAACTGCTGTTTGTTGACGTCACTCCAAAACTTCGCTGGCCCGTAAGTGCGCTGCTCTTGTGCCATGGTTAAGGATGAATGCATGTCAATACGTTCCAGTGTACATTTCCCCTCGTTGATGCAGGGGACCACTTCCTTTGCTCTGGTTGATACGTCCCCCTCTATTGCAACAGTGAAGGGGTCTCTGGCAAAGCCCATCACCTCTGTGGGCACAGCAAGTCCATCCAATCGACCGGCAAAGTTCTCTTTCAACCTCACAATGAAATCTGTTATCACATCCGTGATTTGTGCCGGGGATGTGATGTGTTTGGGGAGCGTCGGAAAATGCAGCATCCGACCCGTACTCAAGTCGGTCGCGAAAAGGTCCAGCTTGACTTGAAATGCGCGCATCTGCTCCACAAGATCAATGACCGTTTTGTCTCTGTTTACGCTTCAGGTTTGAGAGAGACATGTTTTAGAGTTGCTATCATATGACCACCGTTACTAGCACCACTAGATGCACTTTCAAAAAAACGTGCTGCGTTGTGGTTTAGTGGTTTCTATGCAACGCGGAGTGTTGCGTTCATGGTCTGTACTAGTGTAGGAATTTGGCTACGGGAGGCTGGGCCACTCGGGAGTTGGTTCTGGGCCGCATCTGGGCCGCGGGCCGCCAGTTGAATAGGCCTGATTTAGGGTTTCCCATTAATGTACCGGGCGCTACAGTGCAATTTTCGACTGCAATAATCTTCCCGCAATAACACAGTGTCCCGCGACTGTTGCAATGAAGGCTCGATAATCAGCTCACGGCATATAGGTGTAAGCAGGGGTAAAGTGCTATTTTTATAGATGGTGTGTGGACCTTACATAGGGGGGTCCGGGGGCAAGCTCCCCCGGGAAGATTTATTTTTAAATATTGAAGTTAAAAGCATCAATCTGGTGCACTTTGAGAGCAACATTAAGAGATCTATGGATACATCTCTCAACACCCATATGAAACAGAACTGTAAACAGATTTACTTTTTCTTTATGGATATTTTACAAATCACCCTTTTAAACTTTATTCTTGTTTTACTGTCATATAGTATTTCATACCTGTTTTTAATTTATTCTCTTATTTTTTTATAACGATAATGATCATATAAACGTGTGCCTCGGAAATAATTGTTTACATTAATGGTGACCAAAACATTTGAGACCCACTGAGATAAAACTGAGAGAGTCCTTTAGTTCACTGAGTCTCTCAGTCTGACAGGAGAGGACTCTCCTCCACTTTGTTGTTGAAAAAACTCCTTATATCCGTTAGTGTAGCTCGCTAGCACCATAAGCTAACAACAACGATCTCCGGTACCGGTGCGCTCTCTCTCGCTCGCGCACACAAAATGGCTTGTTCCACACATACACAGAGCTGAGCTTTAATGAAACACAGAGACCCAGATGTAATAGTACTGTACTGCATCATATTATTTTCGAATCAATAATCTTATTATAATTGTATTATAAATTATGAATCTTTTTTTTTTATTTTTTTTTTTAAATAATCATTTTTCCTCCTGGTCTCTCGCGCCCCCCATGCCTCGGCACCCCCCACTTTGAGAACCACTGCGTTAGAGCAGCTAGCACCAGATGCTAATAACAACAGCGCTGGTACCGGTGCACCCTCCCTTTCTCCCTCGCTCGCTCCCACGCTCACTCGCACTTTGGCTGTGAGCTGCGGGTGCCAGATAAGCCAACATCCCCCATTTCCATCACTTACAGCGCCCATCGTACAGGGCAAATGAAAAGTGTAACCGGGATGAAAAGGGTGTTACATTTACTTAATTATGAATGTTGTTTCATCAAGGCCAAAAATTAGGATGAGCACCAACGGTCAAAACATTTTTTTTTCCTCCCAGAGCTGTCAGCGCAGCACCTCCACAGATCTGGCGCCCTAGGCGAACATGGTTACGCTGTAGGAAGTGTAGGTACTGCGCTACATTTCCCGCCCGCCGCAGTCATACAGTAGGCTACGAAGAGCGGCGAGAAACATTTCCTCAGGCATCGAAAAGTGGAACCGAAATTCACATTTCTAAATGATGCCGTTGGAATCGAAATGTTGGAACCGGTTCTCGGTACCCAACCCTACTTATGGGTAATGCAATTTCTGAATTGCCGGAGCGGCGTTCTGGTGCTCTCCGGCAGCACTACACCCCTGTCAGACGAGACATATACCACGTGATGACACGTTAGGCTCGTGTTGTGTTCAAGGACCCTGATCTTGGCCAGGAAAAACAGGTACTCGCTTGTTTAATTATTTTGCGGGCCAGATTTCTTTAATTTTTGAATTTTTTGCGTGTGTTTATAAATTACCTCGAGGGCCGTACCAAATGGTCTCGCGGGCCGTATACGGAGGTTCCCCACCCCTGGAGTAGACCAACACTCTCCGCGTCCAGACTGCACCGCTGATCCCACCATGGCTTACGAGCGGGATGTAAATGTTTCTTCACTTTCACACAACAAGCAATGCATTTGACTTTCACAGTCTCAGTCACTTACTAACCTCGTCCACTGTGTGTGTGCCTCTCTGTGACATAAGCAAAACAAATGTAATGTTATACTGTGACTTGTTGTAGACTCCTTAATGGAGCATAAGGTTAGAAACTAAAACAAACTTAAGGAAAAAGTCAACAAACTAAAAAAGTCACTCTGCCAGACTGTGGGTTACCACAAATGTGGGTTACCACAAATGGCAATGTTGAGGGGTAGATCAAAAGTATCTTACAGGCAGCTGCTTTCAGGGGAAAAGTCCTAATCGGCACCAGCCGGCAGACAAACACAGTAAGAGAGCTTGTGAATATATTACAGCATTTTGCAACTGAAGAGCCAAGGGATACTAGACAGAAAATACATGGATCAGAATGACCGATTTAACAGGGTGTCCGCGGGGTCTTAAAAAGTATTAAAAGTTGATAAATCAATTTAGCGTAAATTAACGCTATTAAAAAGTATTAAACGGCATTTTCCAAGGTATTAAGAAGGTCCACGGCAACGACAACATGAAACACCCTTTAATTTACTGCAGTAAACCCCCTCGAGGCGGCCCCATGCATAGCGCGGCGTAAAATGCTGCTTCTTATTTTAAGTTTTGTTGCCTTGCTCCGCTCTGGGGGGGGAGGAAAAGTGTGTTGGGGTGCCACTGATGGTGATGAAAGCTGGTTCGAGGGGCCCCCACAGACTCTAGAATCGCCACTGTCGATGGGGATCAAAGCTGTCTGGTCCCACATGCTAAGTGCTAGCCAGAAAGCCGCATCGTTTAAGTTCCGACTCTCCCGATGGCCAATCCGTGCCTCCCCTGACTGCACATCGCTGAAACACACCGCTGCAGTGCAGACTCTCTGCACCGAGGAGCAGTGGAGTCCGGGCGATGCTGCTCCTCCAAGGAAGAGACACACGTTCACTAAGCAAAAAAAAACGATATCCGGTCACAGAGATCTGCTATTTTAAAGTAAAGTCAACACATATCGACCCTAAATATAGTCTATATTAAGAACGAGAAAAGTATTAACATATATCGTTTTTTGTAAACATATGACAAATGTGCGAGGGTGATGACGTCAGAGCATCGTCCTATGTGCCGGGGCTTAGCCCCGGATAGCCCGGCCCAATTTAACCCCTGGGTATTTGTGAGGGAGCTCCTATATGGCATTACCCCGCTGAAGCTTACCAAAGTTTAATATATTTCATAGTTCAAAGTTTTGTCAATTGTTTTGTTTATTGGTCAAATACTGGTTTCTAATGGTTTCTGAGGAGTTTTACTGGAATGAAAGAGCACAAAGTGTGTCTACAGAAGCAAAAAAGCAGCATACTGCATTAGGTTGAAGTTCATGTGGAGAGGCAACCCAGTCTCATGGCATTTCGTGTTATAGTCACAACATTTAATGATTTGATTCGTGTTCACCAACACGATTATCCCCTTTTTCTTTTTTCCCACAAATTATATAGACAATACAAAAAGAAAAAGAAAAGACAAAGAAAAAAATATAGGGAATCCCTTTCCCATGCCACCCCGTCCCTCCCTCTTCCCACCCATCTTGCCATTTCACAGAAAATCCTACCTGATGTTTTTTAGCAATCGTCTGAGTTCATCTATATATTATATATATTATAGCATAACAATTTATAGCATAACAATTTATCCACATAAGATACATTCACACCTTCTTTTTTTTATATTGCGTTTTTTTTAACTATATTTAACCGCATGAAGGATTTTAGTCACGGACGTCTGGATCTTAACTGGTTGACTCATCATACCTTAAGTCATGATCTACATGTCATGATAATGCAGGTTGCTTACCCTCAAATAAGGGGGTTCATCTGTGAATGAAGAAGAGTGGTGTCTAGAAGGGATCCAAGAGATTAAACGAATTACATTAAACTATAGGAAGCTTCATTATCACATTAGGGAATTAACATACGTGACAAAATACGTCATTTAACTTTTTATTCCACAATTAAAACCTTTTTTGTGCAAATAGCAGCAAAGTCGTGGACATCTTTTAAACAACATTATAAAAATAAAATGAAGAACAGCTATACACCAGCTCCTTTATGCCGTGTTGAACCTTTCTCATATGGTGTAACACCGGCAAAGGCATCTGAAATAGTTTGTTGCTGTGCATGCAGACTCAGAGCCTGCATGTCACTCCACTCAAGGACCCCTGACATGAGAGCCGCGCAGGTTTTCCTTTTGTAGCAAGCAGCAAAATAATTGTAACATGAAGTGTTTGAGTTAATTTACCTACTTAATATCGAACGCCCTAAAAAAAAAAAATTCTTAAAAAAAAAAAATAAACGCACGTCCCTGCGGTGTGAATACCGCGCATGCGCATATCGCGGTTATCGCCATGACACGGTATATCGTTCAGCCCTACTCCACGATATGCCTTTTCAGAGATATCATATCTATCGTGATTGTGCCAGGGTAGGATTTTCACGGCGGCCATGACGGCCGGTCTGTCCGTGAAGCCCCGAAAATAATTGTACGTCCTACGGCCACCATGGCCTGCGTGCCCCTGATAATGTTAAAATCTCGAAGTTGCTTTAAAAGAGTCAGAACAGTGGTTTCTGAACTGCGTTATGCTGCGTTCACAACGGACACAATGCGAATATTCTCACCCTAACCGCTGGAGTTTCACCGCGGCAGTCAGCTGTGTTTACTCCTGTCACTCAAACAGGACGCGCTGGAGAGGGGGCGGGGCTTATATCCATGTAAATACTGTGGTGGAAACCAACTACGACAAAATTAACCTATTTGACCGTGATTTAATTTAATACACGTTTCAAAATGATGCCGAAGTAACTACACACTGATAACGGTTAGTAAAAACCAAGCTGTCTAGTCAGGATTCGGACAGTATTGCACTTCATTTATTGTCTTGGTTGATTCTGTTGGCTTATATTTTATTTTATCAATACGGTATTTATATTGTTTTTCCCTTTTGAAACAGATGTTCAGTTATGTATTTGATTGCACTTCAAGTCTAAAGTTTGCATTTTAATTGTTTGGCACTGACTTTTCTTCATTGATGTTTTATGTTTTACTTAGTTATGTTTTACTCTCCTTTTCATGTTTATTGATGTTACATCACTGCTAGTGCTACCTAAAACAGAAAGTGAATTTTTATACTGACAAACTGTGCCTTGAATATTTTATTTTATTTAGCAAGAGAGTGCACTTTACTTGGTGAAGAAACCAGTGTTAACGTTTATTGTGTAGGGTGTAGGCCTACCTACTTGAACACTGAGGAAGCCATATCAAAAGTCCTGTTGAATTGTTCATTCAGGGATTCATTGCAGAATTAAAACCAGCTTGAAATGGTATTTTGGTCTGTTACTCCTTTTTATTTTAGTTTGTGTTACCTTGTACAGTAGGTGGTTGTACTGTTAAGTGACTTGAAAAATAACCATAATAACTGACATGAAAAAATATCGTGATAAATATCGTCTATCGTGATACTGCTTGAAAAATATCGTGATATTATATTTTTCAATATCGCCAACCCCTACTCAGAGCCTCAGGATACTGAAATCTGTATTTTTTAATGAAATCTAATTTGTTATTCTTTTCAAAATAACACACTGTTATTTACTCACCAATAACACACAATTATCCTTGTTTTTATTTATTTGTTTAATTCCATAATCTCTGGCTTTTTTGGCGTCCGTCAGGAACTGAATTTCAAAATAAAAATAACCGGAAACAGACGTAGGCATTTCGAGCGATTACCCAAGATCCTCAGCTATGGTTTAAGCTCGCTGATTCCGAGTGTTCTTGCTTTTCTCTTTGAAAGTCATCACATAACGGCATTGTAATACACGGTTCGGCTGCATTACATATTACAGATCTGCCGTAGTTCTTTATTTATAGAGCCCTGATGAGAAGACCTTTGGAAAAACTGGAAGAAATGCTGCCGAAACTGAATACTTGACGTGGATCATAAATATATCAACAATTAAATAACATCTTCAATTTCTCTAAACACAATACGTCTCCTTGCAGTATCAACACTAATTCGGCTGACTTTTACATTTGATCTAATTCGTAGATAGGTTATATTTACACCATAACGGTGCATAGCTGATATAAAAGGACTTGTAGTTTTTAAAGATATTACTGATTTTTTTTTAATATAAGAATGTAAATACTGAGTCTGAAATAATATAGCAATATGCTGTAAAATTATGTGAAAACATGAATAAAACTACACATCTTCAGATGTTGTACATACATAAGTGTCCTACACTAATAATACAAAGTTATTATGGCTGTGTGCACCGCCTAGTGGTTAAAGCACGTTATTGAATTATTGTTTTTATGTGTTATATTTGATGAAAAAAAATTAAGAGTACATACTTTCAAAGGGGGAAAGTAGAAGGTCAATGATAGAAATATAGAATATAATAATTCAAGAAAATACTATAAGTGATCTCTACAATAAAACAGTTTAGTGCAGGATGTACAAAGATATTAATAGGAGGTGCAAAACAGAAAAACGAATTAACCTTTATTTAAACATTAAATAATACTTTAGAT
Source organism: Gobionotothen gibberifrons (assembly GCA_943591055.1). NCBI lineage: Eukaryota > Metazoa > Chordata > Actinopteri > Perciformes > Nototheniidae > Gobionotothen > Gobionotothen gibberifrons. The sequence continues at coordinate 56,047 of CALSBZ010044885.1, read as the reverse complement.
TAAGTTTTTCTTTTAAATAAGAAAAAAACTTTGGGGGTATCTATCTACAGATAAATATTAAGCCTGACAAAGTACTTAACGTCTAATATATTGCTTTCCTGCAATGTTAACTATGTTGAAGCACTTATTTTAACTGATATTATACATATGAATTATACTCTTATGTAGATAGTATAAGAAATGTGCAGAATATGACAGTTTAATGGTGGAGGTATACACACATATTGATAGATGTCTTGTAATGCGCTGTTGAGGAACCTGTGACCCAAGATTTTCATTCATTGCATAACTACACCGTAATTGTGTATATGATATGTCAATAAACCTTTGAAAATCTGGAAAGGGATGTGCAAAATATACAGTCTTTAATTAACTATTAGTAGAGAATAACGAGTAATGAATATACTTTATTGCTCGTTTCCATTAATGTCAATTGCAGAAAATGTTTGGTCTTCTCAAGCACCAACTATCAAATATCTCTCCTGATTGTTGGCACTTGACCATCACCTTCCCTGAATTTTACTCAGGTGTAACTAAAGTCTAATTTAAGGGTTGTTTATATTTCACATCATTAATCAGAATCTGCAAACTAACTCAAATAAGTGTAGTGGAGTAAAAATACCAGGTTAACCTCTGAATTGTAGTGGAGTAGAATTACAAAGTAACAATGAGCTGTCGTGTGGGTATATATTAATGCTGCGCATTATGGACACAAGCGATTTTCACCCATTTATTAATTATATGTTTTACATTTGATAACACTAATGTGTTTAATACTGGCAATTTCTAATCGTGGGAAAAACGAAAACGTTCAGTAGAGACGTCCCATAGAACATTTTGCAAAACACAATAGCCAGCATGTGTAGTTCTGGAAGGGGGGGGCGTTCGATTCCAGTTTTGGATAGTCTGGCGTGGTTTCATTGCATTTCAAACAGCTGTTTGACGCTCGGCGTAACCTTGGCGCACTGCCACTCCAACATCCAATCCCAGAGCTTGAAGATTAATCACCGGGACTGTAGTCCTAAACGATAGCTGGGGATTATGGGTAGTGTAGTGTCTTCGGCCATCCTAAACTCCTACAGGCCTACGTCTGTTTCCGGTTATTTTTATTTTGAAATTCAGTTCCTGACGGACGCCAAAAAAAGCCAGAGATTATGGAAATAAACCAATAAATAAAAACAAGGATAATTGTGTGTTTATTGTTGAGTAAATAACAGTGTGTTATTTTGAAAAGAATAACAAATTAGAAGGAAAAAAAGATTTTAAAAATACAGATTTCTGTATCCTGAGGCTCTGAGCCCCATTTATTTTCCTCACAGATGGCAACAAAATTATACGATTTTAAAATAAAAGCAATAATTGTGGCTTGATATTGAGTAAGAACATGTTTTTATGAACCACACAGCTTCCGGTCTTCCACGACCCGACCGGAGAAAAAGACGTGTTGGAGGCACGAAACACATTACCAGTAGAAATACATTGCTTTTAAAATCGTTCTGTTTGACACGAAAAAAAGGGGATAATCGTGTTGGTGAACATGAATCAATAGATTAAATGTCGTAACCAGGGCTCGAAATTAACTTTTTTCCCCAGTGTCCCACAACTGTCCCGAATTCTACTTTGTATTGTCCCGGATATAACCAGCAGTGTCCCAAATTTTAATTTGTATCGTCGCCCCCCCCAATTATGCAGAATACATATAATTTGATACTTTTTTGTCACTTAATCATCACACCATAGACTCTGGTCCACCATGTAAGTTTAAAATACTTATTCTTTTAAACATATGAATATAAGGGAAGAGAGTTGTTTTAAGACATGTTTCTATTGTTTCTCAATATCCAGGCTAATTTATCATTGTCATGTCAACATTGAACAATTCTGATTTGTATTTTTCAATATGGTCTCTGTGTTTTATGATCGGAACCCTCTATCTGGCAATAAAAGTGGTATGAATGATAATAAAATACAGAAGTTCCATAATACGGTTTAATAAATGTATCTGTTTTCAGTTCTAATTACAAGTTATCCTCACAAGTCAGTAGTACTATAGGAATATAAATTGATCTTCTATCTTCATTCATGAATCATCTTGCTCTCACTCATTCAAAAGTCTCTGCCAAAACACCTGAGACTGAAGATGCCTGGGCTGCGTTTCACTTCTCTTATTTTTCATTTCCTCGCTCCTCGGTCTTGGTCTCACCGGAAGTTGATTTGTCTGCGCCATCTTGAGTAGCGTATTTTTTAATTTTTTTGCCGGAGGAGCGATAACGGAGGAGCGATAACCGAGGAACCACCAGACCATCCTTTGATGAAATCCTCAGATACTCGCCCTGCCCCCTTACTGTGTATCGCTCACTGATTGGACGATGCAGTGCATGCACTGATCTGATGCTTCTTGACATGAGATCAGTTTTCCAGCGGAGTGAAGAAAATACATGAACCTCACGGGAGTCACTCCTCAGTTTATACAGTGTTTTGTTTAAATTAATGTATCATTTAGTTACAAATATGTGATATATCTGAACCACAAAGTGGTCAAAAATCATTTTATTCATTTATTGGAAACATTTTTGATCGCTTTTTTCGTTTATACATTTTAAGAATGGCGTTTATCTTTTTTGAGAATGAGTTCTTATTTTATTTAATGTATTTGGGTCTACAACAGATGATACACATGCTTGTGTCAGTAAATGTGTACTAACAGAGGCGGGTGTGTGTGTGGAAATAACGGGGACAGAGCTGGCTGCTGTCAGACGATCAGCTGTGCGATCAGCTGTGCATCACAAACGGACGTCGCTTCACGTGATGCTCCGGAGGAAAGGACGTCCCATTGCTCTTAAAACTCATTTCCCTGCTTCTCGTGGTTTCCTTGCGTCTCTCCATGCTTCCCTGGTGGGAGGGACTAGTCACAGGTAAACAACGCAAGTGAGGGACGCAAGGAAACCATTTAACTGAAGTGAAACGCAGCCCTAGGCCCTAAGGAGTTATCACAAGCTGTTTAGTTATGCTATCTTACAATAAATACTGTATATAGTAAATGTGAGGTAAAGTGTGTCGCCAATGTAACCGGTTAGAACTCGAAGTTGCGATGAGGTCTTAAAATGTATGGAAAGGGTCTTAAAAAAGTTCTTAAAAAGTATTATATTTCACTTCAGGATTTCTGCATATACCCTGTTTAAGTACAAACCAAATATCAGCTGTGATATTTAATACTTTTTTTGTATCTTTTTTATCCCATTTGTTGATATAATAAATCAATAAAGGTTCAATACATAGGCTCTTATGCAGCCGGACTATCTACGTATGTCTTTAGTCACATTCAGTGTCCACAATGCACCACCTGATTGGTTTACACGTCAGGGGTAATAGCCCACTGATAGATATTGCTGTAGTTGCAATAAACATCTCAATGGTACACACTAGAGCAGTGGTTCCCAAACGGTGTGCCACGGCACACTGGTGTGCTGTGAGGCAAGTCCGGGTGTGCCGTGGGATTTTGTGACAACCATACGTTATTATTGCAATATACAACTACACAAAAATAATTATTTTTTAATTTACTATATCAGTACTTTGTATGCACTCATTTCATAATACAGAGGCAAACTCTATACCTAAAAACAATTCTTTAAGAAGAAATCCTCACAGAACCCCATATTTCGCTGTTAACGCAGTTGCACAGGTGGGAATTATAAGACCGTGACACATCAAAGGCTGAAGGACAACATTAAACAGAGAAACACGCAAGAGGGAAAATGGAGCGCTTTCTTGTGCGGAGCAAACCACCAACCACCAGTGCAGAGACTGCCGACAACCCACCACCGAAAGAAAAGAGGAAACAAACTGTCAGCAGACAGTATCCTGAAAGTTACCTGTCTTATGGCTTCAGTTGGACCGGGGATGTCAACAATCCTCAGCCCGAGTGCGTCGTCTGTCGGGAGAAGTTAGCTAATGCGAACATGGTTCCAAGAAAGCTAAAGAGGCACTTGGAAACCAAACATCCCTTCCATGTTCAGAGAAACTTGGCCTACTTCAAAAGAGCGCGGGATCTGAACCAGAGCAACCGTTTGTTGGATTGTGTGAAAGTGTCTGAAAAGGCAATGGAGGCTAGTTACATGCTAGCGGAGCTCATTGCAAAGCAGAAGAAACCTCACACAATAGCGGAGACACTCATCCTCCCCGCTTGCAAAAAAATTGCAGGTGACATGCTGGGTCCAGATGCCGCAAATGAGCTATCCAAAGTGCTATTTTGCACAATAGGTGTGCCTTGAGATGTTTACTTGTCCTTTGGTGTGCCTTGGGCACAAAACGTTTGGGAACCGCTGCACTAGAGTGACAAAACACCCAGTATTTTTGCTTGTACTGTTTTGTTTATCATCATTTATAGAAATGCAGTGAAGTGAGGATACTGGAATTGTATACATTGGACATATATAACACAGACCGGCAAAAGTGTTACTGTCACTGTGTTAGTAGAGACACTCTTCTGTGGTCACACGGCCCACTACACACTCTCTCTTTCTGTCACTCTACCCCCCCCCCTCCCTCCAGCCCCTTTGCAAATATGTATTGGTCTCCTTGATGACTGAAAACCAGGTGGTATAGTGTATCCCCAGCATTTTTGTTATTTATGGTGTACTTTCTCTCTGATGTCATGTAGGCTCAGGCTCCTCTACTCCTGTTGGCCATCTTCCAGTCCTGCGACCCAGCCATGACCTAAACCATTTTCCTGCTGCCACTGACCAAGCCTTACCTCCAAGTAAGAACTAACACCTCATAGTCTTACTTTGGAGTCCCATCCCTACACCTTATTTTGATGTCAGTGTGGCTGTGTGTTTCAATCAACTGCATGCTGCCATGTCAGTTTGATTTACAAACATATTCCATCTTTTCTGTGTTTACCGTCACCATCTTGTCCTCCCTCCTTGCACTCCTCTTCTATTTAAGTTTAGATGTATTGCTTTAAACTAGTGCTGGGTGATATGAAGAACAATTCCTAGCTATTTTACCAAATAGCTTGATATTGATATTGTGACAATATTGAAGGGTTGATCAATGATGCTTTCACAAAATACTAACACAATTTGTAGTCAGTAATGTGGATTTATTGGGGATTTAAGTGGGGAAAAGCAAATAATAAAAAAGCAACAAGTCAGTTAAATTAAAAAAATCCTTATATACAACCAGGAAAAGACAATATCTAACAATATGATATAGAACATATAAATTGGATATCTAGTCTCATAGCACAATATCGATAGAATATCACTATATTGCCCAGCCCTACTTTGTGCTGCTCTGTTCTGCTTGGTCCATGCTTGTATCTGCATTCAACTTTTCAAAAGGCTGAATAGAGAACCGCAGTGACGCGTCCTAAAACCCGGATGTAAACTCCTTCCGGTTCCTTCGTCAAAAACGCAATGCAATTTCTCCATAGGATTTTGGAAAATAGCTCGAAATAAGGTCTGTGGTTGACACACATTTAAGAGACGAATCACGTTTTGTTCAGCCGGATAATATCCACATGTCTACCCTACTTTTATAATTTTCGAATCATAAATCTAATCGCCAGAAGCAAAATGCTAAAGTTATGCTATAAACGAACTACAGCAGGGTCGCTGCTTCAACGTCACGCCAACTTAAGATCCATATTCAAATATACAGATTCTAAATGGTACAAGTTGAAGTGTTTGTTTGAACAGTTTGCAGAAGGCAGGAGGGTCTGGGTTGGGTTTCATCCACTTGAATGTGCGCAGTCTGTTAGGTAAACTAGATTTTGTCCGCATTTGGGCAAGCTCGACTGACGCCGACGTCATTGTTTTATCAGAAACATGGCTAAATAAATCTGTTTTGGCCTCTGGGTGCGAACTGGAGGGGAGCAGGGGGAGCTATAGCTCCCCTAGTGGTGACATGAGCTCCCCTGGGAACATGGTTTGTGAAATTTGGGGGGAGCTCTCTAAAATACTGATATGATGACCAAATAAATTCCATTTTGGGCATGTTTTTTTTTTCAAAGGTGTAAAATAAGTTAAATAAAATTATATTTAGAGTTTATGATTCATGAAAAAAGTGTCGCCTGCTTGCACGCTGCCCGCAGCTCCCACTACCCACTCACTCACAAGCTCGTTTAGTTAGCACTGCATGTTTACCAGGCATTGTTGCTGCTGCTGACATGTCGAAAAGAAAAAAACAACTTAACTTGGGCAATTTCTTTAAAAAGACGGCCAAACAACCTGATCAAGAAGACCAACCGAATGTAGCTGGTGGTAGCACATCGTACTTTGTGACTGCTGCTACAACAGAACCGAGAGAGGAGGGAGCTAACGTCAGTGCTAGTGCTAACTTGACAGCTAACGTTAACTTGATCAAGTTAACGTTAGCTGTCGATTTTAAGTTGATTTAATTAAACAGTCAAACGTTACATTGGTGGTCCGTGGATTATTTATTATCAAGTTGATTGAAGTTTGCGTAGCCCATACATGCTGATGCTCAGGAAATCTGTTGACATGAACATGATCCATCGGGACGTTACATGTAAATGTGGACCTGTGGCACCACCCCGTGTGCAACAGATTTTCTCTTTATAATAGGCCTATGTCTGTGCTGTTGCTATTAATGCACGGATCAGCATTTACCCCCACCCCCCCGCAAAAAAAAAAAATATCCCGGCTCCCCCGGAGACCGTGGTATAGTTCGCACACTGTCTGACATTGCCTTAAATGGTTATAATGTGTATCGTACCGACCGGTAGTCTTGTTTTTATCTTGGTTTTATGGAGATCATTGATAGACATGCACCCCTGCGTAAATTTAGAGTAAAGGGACGAGACAATCCTTGGTTTTCTGCTGAACTGTCCAGTCTCCTGCATGAGAGAAACAAGGCCTGGGCAAAAGCTAGGAAATCAGGCTCAGAGGTAGAATGGCTGCGTTTTAGGCAGCTAAGAAATAGCTTCACTTCACATATCAAAAGTGCTAAATTAAAGTACTATCTATCAGTAACCACAAAGAATCTGAATAATCCTGGAACATTTTGGAAAGCCATTAAATCGTTATCCACCGGTGATATCCGTAATGAGCTACCTCCGTGCATTACCACAGCATCTGGCTCTATATCGGACAGGGCTACTATGCTAAATTGCTTTAATGAGCATTTTGTGTCCTGTGGTTCTCTATTTGATTCTGTCACTAACTCTGCTTCTGTGAACACTACAGTCTGTGACTCTGAAAAACGTGTTTTGGAAAACCCTTTTAGTTTTACTCCTTTTACTGTTGATGTTGTTCGTGAAGCTTTAACCATGTTAGATCCTAAGAAACCGGCTGGCCCGGACAACGTAGAACCTTTCTTTTTAAAGATAGCTGCAGATTGTATTGCTCCACCTCTTACTACTCTTTTTAACCTCTCCCTCAGCACAAACACAATTCCAAAATTGTGGAAGTCAGCGTATGTCCTGCCTTTGCTAAAAGGAGGGGAGGCCACCTTATTAAATAACTATAGGCCAATCTCTAAGTTGTCAGTTCTGGCTAAGGTTCTTGAACGCTTAGTGAGTGAACAGGTAAAGGTGTTTTTATGTACAAATGACATCCTGTCTAAACATCAGTCAGGCTTCAGAAAGCAACACAGCACCATCACTGCCACAATGAAAGTGCTGAATGATGTGGCGAGTATTTTAGATAATAAGCAGTGTTGTGCAGCTCTATTTATTGACCTTTCCAAAGCATTTGACACCGTCGATCATCGCATCTTAACCCTCTGGAGTCTAAGGGTATTTTCTCGATTTCTAGATGTTTTCTTAAATCACCTTTTTAAATGTATTTCTTCTAACATGGCACCCCATGTGTTACATATCAAAATGTTCAGGACAATCTCTAGTATTGCTATATATGCAAATTACTCACCTTAGAGCACTGTTTGATGAGATAAGTAGACATCCGATTTTCGGAAAATCTTCAAAACTCTTGTGAAAACACAAATGTACTCATGTGATCGAATTGTTTTGGTGTTTTAGATTTGTTTACCAAAGTCTTAGGATCACAGAAGCAGTGAAATATTTGAATTACACTGTATATAAATGTGTTATTCATGTCTAAAATGAAAAAAATTAAATTCGAATTTTGAGGAAAATAGGTGTTTATCACTCTACTCTCACCACAGCAGGGACTGAGATACATTTAGGACTGAATAATGACTTCATATTACATACCAAGGTTCATGTGATGTGTGCACATACAAATTGAGCATTCCAACTTTTTTTTTCAACCAACAATTTATTATAAATATGTTTTTTCAACCAACTATTTATATAAATATAAGAAACTGGAAAATCTCACTATTTACAATATCAGAACTTTCAACCAACTATTCATTATAAATGTCAATACAGTGTCAAGGTCTTTGTCTGTCTTCCAAGACAGTGGGTCTGGCTGCTGTGTAGGTGGGGGTGATGGTGCATGGTGCTGTGTAGGTGGGGGGTACAAGTGCTCTACGAGACCTCCACGAGACCTCCTTGCTGGCTGGGTTGATGGCTGTGGTGGAGCCTTTGTGCTGAGGTGTATCTTGACCTGGTGGCAGCCGCAGATGGAGGTGGAGGCAGCTGTAGTGATGCTGGTCTGCTGGTCCTTGGTGGGGATGGCTCTGGTGAAGGCCCTTGAGCCACAGTAGATCTTGACCTGGGGGCCGGCACAGATGGATGTTCTGGCTGCTGGATAAACGCCGCCTGTGGGCCACCACACACACACACACACACACACACACACACACACACACACACACAC
>CALSBZ010044885.1:26673-47263 GCA_943591055.1 Gobionotothen gibberifrons | reverse complement strand
ACACACACACACACACACACACACACACACACACACACACACACACATTTCCAGTTACTTTACATTCAGTATAAAATCACAGACACACATATACATAGGCTACATCTGATTACAAAGTCTCATCTGTACAGGACGGTAAAATAGTAACAGGCACACATATAAATACATCTATGACAAAGTCTCATCTGTACAGAACAGTATGATAAAATAATCACAGGCACACATATAAATACATCTTTATATGTATACAGCCTTATCTGTACAGAACAGTATGATAAAATCATCGATGGCAAAAACATGTCTATCGCCACTGTAAATGTCTCCGTTGTGGGACGAATAAATGATTAATTTAATCATCTACACATGTAATCTCACTTTTACACACCAAAATAACGTTAGCACAGAGTAAACGTTTGCTAATGGAGTCTATTTTGTCCCAAGAAAAAGTTCATGACTATCGATAAAAAATATATATCAATAAACCTATTGTTCATTTTCGCGGTATTCCCCACACATTGCCAGTACACTATTACTATAATATTTACACTTACCCATGTCCAAATGGATCCTTGTTGTTGTCGTTGTATTCTTCTTCTTCAGAAGAGTCGAAGACTTCAGTTTCTGAGGCTCTATCTTCACTGCTGCTAGCGAAAAAAATCTCTCGCGAAATCGGCAACTGTTTTTTTTTTAAGCCATTTTCTCTCTCTCTCTCTCTTCTCACAGACGTAAACTGATGGGAGACACGTAGTTTATGTTTTTTTTTACTTGGTGGGTAGGTCCTTAGTGATTTCTCGATGTCCATTGGTCATTTCAGACCATGATGGCTGCCGGCCGAGATTTCCTTGACGAATCCACCAATCCCACACAGTGTAAAGTCAAGCTGCTTTGAGCGGCAATATTGGCTGCTGTGCCCTGGGTACAGTCTCACAGGAGATACTCTTGGAAAGCTACTCTTCCAGCGATTCCGCAGATATCTGAATCATATTTATACTCCTTACAATCGAAAATCTGGGATTAAATACGTAAATAAATGTGCACTTGGACGCGCCGGCGCGTCCACCGACTCCAGAGGGTTAAAGCAGAGGCTAGCCAGTATAGGCATGTCCAGCCATGCAGTGGGGTGGTTTGTGAACTCCCTCTCTGAAAGGTCCCAATGTGTTCATTTTGATGGGCTGTCTTCTGAGTGGTTGAACATTGCAAATGGTGTTCCCCAAGGTTCTGTTTTAGGTCCACTTTTATTCTCCATCTACATCAACAGTTTAGGTGAAAATGTCGATGAAGCTATTTTACATTTTTATGCGGACGATACCGTTATGCACTGTGCAGTAGGGCTGCACGATTTTGAAAAAAACTGACATTGCGATTTTTTTCCCCCTGCGATATATATTGCGTTTTTTTAAACTATATTTAACCGGATGAAGGATTTTAGTCACGGACGTCTGGATCTTAACTGGTTGACTCATCATACCTTAAGTCATGATCTAACATGTCATGATAATGCAGGTTGTTTACCCTCAAATAGGGGGTTCATCTGTGAATGAAGAAGAGTGGTGTCTAGAAGGGATCCAAGAGATTAAACGTATTACATTAAACTATAGGAAGCTTCATTATCACATTAGGGAATTAACATACGTGACAAAATAGGTCAAAACACCGGCAAAGGCATCTGAAATAGTTTTTTGCTGTGCATGCAGAGCCTGCATGTCACTCCACTCAAGTACCCCTGACATGAGAGCCGCGCAGGTTTTCCTTTTGTAGCAAGCAGCAAAATAATTGTAACATGACGCGTTTGAGTTAATTTACCTACTTAATATCGAATGCCCTAAAAAAGAAAATGTAATTTAATGACACGGTATATCGTTCAGCCCTACCGTGCAGGTCCCTCCATTAAGGAGGCTGGTGTTAAATTACAGGCTGTTTTTAACATTATTTATATATTATGTTGTGTGTGCTTATCTCCCTGTACAGCACTTTGGTCTGAAGGTTTTAAAAAGCGCTATATAAATAAAGTTGGATTGGATTGGATTATTCAGACTCAGCTCTCTGAACTAAAGCTTCTTTTAAATGTTGAGAAAACCAAGGTAATGCTCTTTTCTAAAGCTAAAAAGACACCAGAGCCTGTTTTAGATATTGTAACTACGCAAGGAATAAAACTTGAAGTGGTTACCTGTTACAAATACCTTGGTATCTGGCTTGATGATTGTCTCACTTTTAAACTTCATGTCAATAATCTGCTTAAAAAACTGAGGGTTAGGCTAGGTTTCTTCTACAGCAGGGTTCCCGCGGGGTCTTAAAAAGTCTTAAAAAGTCTTAAATTTGATAATCTGAATTTAAGGCCTTAAAAAGGTCTTAAATATGACCAAAAAAAATAAGAAAGGTCTTAAATATGATTTAGAAGGTCTTAAAAATGATGGGATTTGAAAGGTACTTCTGTGTTGCGATCGCGTCTAAATGTGTTTTGGGGGAAATGTCAGGGCTGCAAAGTAACCAGTACGGTAAGAGCCTTTCAGTTCCCCCCAACAATCTGTATTGAAATAAATCAACATGGAACCAGTAATCACTAACTTTGTTTCCCCCGACCCCTTATTGGAGAACACCCAGCTAGTAACCTAGCAACCAAGCTTCAGCTAGCGGTAGTCAGAAACTCATGTATCTTCAAATCTACTTGCAAGTAAATATGGGGATTATTAAATACGATTATTCATTGACTTTGAAAACATCCATTTATTGAACTTTAAAACAAATAATAATTTGAACAGTATCTTTTTAACTGTTGATTACCCTGAATGTATAATTAAACAGAACAGGGCAAACAAACTTAGCGGGAGTGTTTTACGTGTTCGGTGTAATGCCGTAAAACGGCCTGGACACTTGTTAACAACCATCGTTTTTCAGACACGTAAACTCTTCAAAAATCCCCAGCGGGGTCACTGCTGATGCAGGGCTCGACATTATAAATGGCCCGCTGGCCCGGAAGCACTATTTAGACACCCCGGGCCAGCATAACGTACTTTGCACTTGCCCGCTCGGGCCACTAAAAATAATGGTCCTGTGGTATAGGTATTTTGACTAGCAATTTAGTTAAATTGTTTCGTTTATTAACGCTACAACATAGCGTTTCGTGAGGCGGTTGTCGTTGTTGGGTGAAAAGCAAACAGCTGTTTGCTGCGGAGCGCAGCGCGAGCAGGCTCCCGCTCACGGGAGCGCGCTCCTTCACTACACACTGTCGCGCCACCTAACCATTCGCCAAAATGTTTTTAATACCAGCGGTAACCGGCCAAGCAAAAAACTATCTTCAAAGAAAAAGAAAGTCACCGGAGGAGTTAAAGTAGAGTGACAGGGAGCATGAGAAGAAGAGGGAGAGAACGTTTCAGCCAGCTTTATCGATGGAGTTGGCTTCTAGTGGTGCAGTGACGCGTCCTGAAACCCTTTTATAATCTATCGATTAGATTAGAAAATTATAAAAGTAGGGTAGACATGTGGATATTATCCGTCTGAACAAAACGTGCATTTATCAAACAGGTTTGTTTTCCACAGACCTTATTTCCAGCTATTTGCCAAAACCCTGTGGAGAAATCCCATTGCTTTTTTGTCGAGGGAACCAGCAGCTTGTGGCGACTGTGGCTGCGAGGGAGTGCGGTCGTCTTTCAACCAGAAGGTTGTGGGTTCGATCCCAGCCCATGCAGTCAACATGTCGATGTATCCTTGGGCAAGATACTTAACCCTGAGTTGCTCACGATGGCATGGCCAACGGTGTGTGAATGTGTGTGAATGTTAGTTCCTAGAGTAAGGTACACTGCTCTGTATGAATGGGTGTGAATGGGTGAATGACATGTAGTATGTAAAGTGCTTTGAGGGGTCTTAAAGACTGGATAAAGCGCTATATAAGTACAGTCCATTTACCATTTACAGTCCATTTAGCTTACTTCCTGGTTTTAGGACGCGTCACTGCACCTCTCAATATGATGCCAATATAAACAAGGTCTTCCGTCGGCTCTGTACATCAATGCCGACCTATGCTGACAAGTAAGTGAAGGGTAGAAAATATAAAGGTATTGGCTATAGGGAGATGTCCCAGCAGTTTAGGATAATGAAGGTTCTAATCTAATCTATTACATAGCCATTACATGTCTAACTCCTGATGACAGGAAGGCAGAAAGCGCATTATACAAATAATAATACTCATAATAATAGCAGATTTTTTTTAACAATGACCACAATATCATTATTTTAATAAACCAAATATGAACAATTGAGGAAAATGAGGAAGAACTGATGATTCAAATGTTGTAGTACAAGTAGTAATGTAGTTAGTGCATACATTACTATTGCAACAAATGTGTTCATTTTCTTCATTATTAGTCGATAATAGTTTTCTTTTGACGAATGCTCCGGGCCAGTGGTTACAATGGTGGGGCCAGTGATAATCAGTGTTGGGCAAGTTACTTCCAAAATGTAATATATTACATATTACTTATTACTCTCTTTTGAAAGTAATAAGTTACATTACAATATTACTGTCTCTGAAATGTAATGAGTTACATTACTTACTAGTTACTTTTTAGTTTTACCAAAATAACCGCAAAAGAATGGCTATTTTAAATGCTAAAATGTAGTAGTAGTGCAGCTCATTATAAATACAATGAAGGGCAATGTGGTATAACATAACAACTGTAGGCCCTTAACCTGTTAAGCCCCAAAGCCCCCATCGGCGGGGGCTTTTTTTTGTTTTTCACGACACTGTGTCTCAAGGAACCTTAATATTTAATAAACTATGAATATTTTATATCCATATAACAGGGAAAAACTCAAAAAAAAGTATTTTTCATTTTTTTTTTTCAAAAAAAAACACACACGCCATACACTGACCCTCTGAATTAGCCCCGAGCGAAAAATGCTAACCTATTACCGCACCGACAATCACTCCACGCTCCCTTATTACTTATCCTAGCTCTGCACATCCAGCACATCGTTTATGATCATAAAGACACAGAATCTAACGGTGCCAGCCTCAACACTGAACGATACAAACTCACAACAGGGGAAGCAAACACATACATCACAACACGTACCTTTATGGAGCATTTCTACCGGAGATGTCTCACCGTAGCTGCCAATCTGATCATTAGAGTGTTCAATGGCATTCAAACGAGAAAAAACGCTGCTGCAACGGTTAATCCATAGGTTGAGAAAGTATGGGCAATCTCATTTTTTTCATTTATAGTCCATAATTCCATATTGATGGCAAAACCGGAGACCAAAAGTTAGCTGCTAATGGTAGCCACCTGCTGCAGCTGCTCCCCGTGTATTGACTCACGCGGCAGTCTAACAAACAGACATGACCAAATAAGAACTATGTGGGACTTCCCCTCGATTCTATTGGCTCTGACGGTCAGAAAGAGATGTCACATGTCAAAATCGAGCAAGGGGGGCAAGATATAGGTAAAATCCACCCAAATGACCCCAAAAGAGGGTTTTCTAAAAAGGTCAAATATCACTTGTTTTGCATCAATCTTGATACAGGGTACTTATTATATATTGTACTTTGGATTCCTAAAGCTTTTAGTCTACTAACCCATCATCCAAGGTTAGTTTTCACAATAAGTACAAAATATTTTATAATATTTTCCTATAATTTACAGTTTACATGTTCAATCTGAATTTTCTTTAAAATAAAAAACATCTATATTGATTCTGACTTTTCTACATCCAACTCACAGGTTTATCATTAGTTTGAGAAAAGATGATTAATGTAACCCTTTTAGAAGGGAAGATATGGTCATTTGTTCTGGGAATGTCATTTTCGAGCCTGAAACATGAAAAACAGGCTCGGGGCTTAACAGGTTAAGGCTACTAACAACTTGTATTACACGGCTTAGTTGAATACTCGATTCTGATTGTACATTCTTAACATGTGACACGTTGTTAATACAGTAGTACAGACCACTGTCAAGGACTATAATGAAGGTTGCTAAGGAGGATCAAGAAAGAGAAAGGAAAAGAGGTTAAAAGACGGAGCGCTGGACGTCAGATAAATCACCAGAAGAAGGAAGAGAGGAAGTAAACACTAACAGGACACGGAATGGGATTTGTTATGTTTTGAAACCAAGCAAGTGAGAACATTTGAAGTAAGTTAAAAGTGCAATCCTGAAATATTTCATATTGTCCAAAGTGTACTATGGCAAGGAAAAGCACAAAAGCTTCAAAACTGTACTGATACAACAAATGAGAACATATTGTAAATCAAGGCAAATATGATTTGAACCAGCTCACGGTTTGAAATGGCAAACTATGTACTAAATCATCACTTTGGTCCCATCATATACTCTGGGAAGAGAATATCTACTGCTTGAAAACTGGTATCACATCATCATGTGAGGTTGACTTTGTGACCTGGAGAACATTTCAGCTGCAACATCAGCTTGTTGATAAGCTTGGGATATGAGATATTTTTGTAGCCATTCGTGGTGAAGGCATCTGTGCTATTGTATGCATTATTTTTTACCCAACATTTCTACGAATATTCCATTGTCTATTTTTATACCACGAGCTGCAAAATGACCGCCTAACCCCACTGTACAGACGGGTACTTGTTTAGATATACCTGGGCAGGCTCTGTTTTTGCCGTGGTATCCTGGCACCTGCGGGCCGTAGAGGGGCGGCGTAGTTTCGGCGACGAAGACTGCTGCTCTGGGGCCGAGGGCGGCGAGTCAGGCGGGAGTAAGCTAGTGTCCACAACGGAGGGTAACGTGATGTCCCCATCCGACCTGTTGCTATTGTCTGCAGTAGATGCAGTGTTGCTGGCGTTTAGTGATGGTTGCTTTAACCATTTTCGTATAAATGATTATCCACAGATGTGTGTGTGTCACTGCTGTGGAAGAACTTTTGAAATGATGCACGCGCAGCGGAGCAGGTCACGCGCACCTGACACAATTCGTTGTATTTTTCGCTCCGTTCTCTTTTTTGAATAGAGGAGGGTGCATAACATTCAACTGCCCCGACGCGAAGCTTGAAGGGTAAACACAGGTTTACTAATCTACCCGGACAATGTCTGGTGTCGGAATGTCTCGCTATGTTAGTACATTCTTAAAAAACAAAACACCATTTAATTTCGGGTTAAAATGTGTTGTAACTTCGTTACTGAGCTTTGTAACGGGTAATATATTACCCACATTTCATTAGTAATGCGTTACATTACTTCGTTACAGCAAAAAGTAATATATTACTGTAACTCCGTTACTTTTCTAACGCGTTACACCCAACACTGGTGATAATACAATTCCACCGGCCCGGAGAGCCAGTGGCATTTTACCCTTAATGTCTACCCCTGTGATGTATTTAATGTCGTAGAACAAAACGTGATCTGTCTCTTCAATTTGTGTCAAACACAGACACTTTTCCAAAATCCTATGGAGAAATTGCATTGCTTTTTATCGAAGGAACCGGAAGTGGTAAAAATCCTAACTTACTTCCGGGTTTTAGGACGCGT
Source organism: Gobionotothen gibberifrons (assembly GCA_943591055.1). NCBI lineage: Eukaryota > Metazoa > Chordata > Actinopteri > Perciformes > Nototheniidae > Gobionotothen > Gobionotothen gibberifrons. The sequence continues at coordinate 39,774 of CALSBZ010044885.1, read as the reverse complement.
CACTGCGGTTCTCTATAGCACGCTTATTTTCGCTGATTCAGAGTAGGAAGGTCAGCTACCGGATGGCCCAAACTCCACTTTTTTGTTGCATCATCATCCAACTCAAGTTCACTAATCAGTCTCCTGTTTCCTTAATGCAATATATTTTCAATACACATTTGGTGGGGAACAAATATAGTTGGAGGGACTTATTATTATATCAGAATCAGAATCAGTTTTATTATCAAGTAGGTTTACACATACAAGGAATTTGCTTTGGTATGTGTGGTGCTACAAAGACACAGAAAGAAGAATACGTAGCAAAACACAATTAAATAAAAATAGGAGTGTTATGCCAGCTATTTCAAAAACTATTTAAAAAGTATTATAACATATGTGGAGAGCTGTGCTGCTCTTTAAAGAGGTAGTGTGGAGAAGAAATGTGCAACATGTGCAGGATTTACATTTTTAACAACAATATATTGTTTGCATTAATGGTCTCCTATCAGGGCTTCCGGTTTGACTAATGGAGGAGTAGGTCGCAGCCTGTTGAAATCCTGTCTAATATTACAGTATACTGACTTAATTACGACAACTAACGTGTGCAAACGTGTTTAAAAGACAAACGAACATTTTTTAATGGAGCCTCGTCATCTCACCAAACAATAATATTTACAGTGTTAATAGTTTACTGTATTATTAGTGTTTAATATTACTGCTATAACAATCACACATTGAGTTCATTGTTGTGCAATGATAAAATTGTTCATCGTTGTTTTTTTAAATAGTCTAAATGAAACTCGGCAGCTGATGTTTTAGATCTTTGAGTTCATCTCAAAAATGGGAGCAAAAACAAAAGTGTTGCATTTATATTTTTGTTCAGTGTACATACGTATGTTAAATGGATATATCCGCCTTCTTTCGAGCAGATCGCCACTGGGCTTTCAACTAAAGACACAGCCACGCAAAAACTGCGGCATTTGTACTGCTCCTTATGGGTACTGCAATTTGTGAAGTGCTTTCCTCTGTGGTCAAACGATCAGCACTGCACCACGGAGGAAAGCGGCAGAAAGTCGCCTGGAGTTAAAGAGAGCGGGGCAGCGTTGCGTGCATGGCTTCCTTCTGCAGGTAACGGGGAGACTCGCTCTGGCGGCAGTCACGTTCAGGATCCGAAAATACAATTTAAATATTTTTGCACACTTTTTCCACTAATTCCTAGTGTGCCAGGGGTTGCCGACCCCTGCCAGTGTTTCCCCTACCATTACCAAAATTATATATATTTTTTTTTATAATTTTTTAAAAATGTATATTTATATAGCATCAAATTGCAACCAATCTATATCTACTGTCACTTTTCACATTGAACATGTGCTCTTTTATTAAATAAACTAAATGCTTTCATGTTAGGTTGTGAGTGTATTGTTCTTGACCCTAAGAAACAGTGGTGCTGCCCCTCTCAGACAGCACCCCGCCAAAGCAGTAAACCTAGGGGAAACACTGCCTGCTCTAGCATATCGTTTTTTATTCCCACTGTCACGGATATATTTAGACCCTCCAGAAAAACGCGGGCAAAAATCCTTGATTATGCGGGCTAAATTCCTTGATTATGCGGGCTAAAATCCATGATTATGCGTTTAAACATGCAGGGTTTTTATGTGATTTTATGCGGTGAAATTGCGGGAAGTTGTGAAATATGCGGAAAGTTGCGAAATATGCGGAAAAAATTATAGATTTTTTTTTTAATATTGGGCTGTTTTATTTATTCTCTCTCACACACAACCTGCCACTCCGCCTCATTCTGTTTTCATTTACTCGTTCGTTATCTGACCAGCTTCAATCTTGTAGGCTACTCACCTCGTTTCTTGTAGCCCTCGAAAGGGTTTTGGAGGTTGTTTGGCTTTCTTGTCCGCAGCAGCAGAAAGCATTTTCGAATGTTTGAATGAATCAAAGTGAGTCGTCACCGTCGATTTTCTCTTATGCTCCAACACACAGTTGCACGGAGTGCAGAATAGTTTTCCCCCACTTTTGTGCAAGACATCGGGGGTACTACTTTGCCCGGTCTTTAGCAGAAATGTTCGTCGGTAAATGAGACGGATTAGATTTTTTCATCTTGGTGTTTTTTCTATCGTGTGAGCTCCACACGTTCACCCTACGGTGGTGTTTACCTTCTGTGATGCGCGAGCTGATGACGTCATCACTACTTCACGTCAAGATGAGTTTTTTTTTTTTTTCTCAACTTTGTGTGGAAAAATGCGGGGATTATGCGGGCTTTTGATGAATATGCGGCCTTTTAAAAATCTGCGTCATTTTGCTGATTATGCGGTAAATTCTGCGATCGCAGAATCGCGTTTTTCTGGAGGGTCTATATATTGTTTTTGTATCACATCCGACGGGAGGAAATGCAGCCCGACTCTACCGTATCTGTGTACGTGTTTTACTGAACGAGCATACTGTACTGTGATCTGCATGCACTTATCAAACATTTAATTAAAGTTTTAAAAAATAGTGAGGGGGTCCAAAATCAGCCAACGTGCTTTATTTTTAACGTTCATCACTATAATAATCAAAAGGATAAATATGAACGTTAGTTTTTACTGAAATGATCAAATAAAGTCAACATTTCACAGTCTTTACTGAGCTGTGTGGGGTTTCTTAAACTTTTTAAAACATGTTTAATGGTGATATACACAGTGATAGATGTTAAGGACTAACAAGTTTATAATAAATACATTTCTATTTATTTTAGGATCTTTTCATACAACCATACGTATTGGGATCATTTGTATTAATGTGGACCGGAGGGTGAGGGTGACGAGCTTAAGTTTAACTGGCTGGCTTCGACACCGAGCAGGAATCCCACGCTACCGGTGAAGGCAGACCGCTTCCAGTCAGCAATGACCAAACGGGGAGGGAACGGAATTCGGCCGATACTAGATTTGAGAGCTCTGAACAAATATCTCAGAAGATACAAATTCAGAATGCTCACTCACACATCTCTGTTGCATCTCGTGCGCCAAAATGACTGGTTCACATCAGTCGACCTGAAAGATGCGTATTTCCACATCCCAGTATATTATCCACACAGGAAATATCTGAGGTTCGCCTTTCAGGGTGTCTGTTACGAATACAGAGTACTTCCCTTCGGTCTGTCTCTCAGCCCACGAGTGTTTGTACGCTGTACGGAAGCCGCGATAGCCCCGTTAAGATAACAGGGTATTCGCCTGGTAACCTATCTGGCTATTACGCAGACGTATGTCCTCGTAAAACTCCTGCTCGACCTGGTTTTCGTAAAATAAACACAGAAAAGAGCATGTTGTCCCCAGCCCAGACTGTGCCCTTCCTGGGCCTACGCGCGCGGAGAGTGATGGTCACTATGGAATGCGTAATGGCACTGCGCTAGGGGTGGGCGATATTGAAAAATATAATATCACGATATTTTTCAAGCAGTATCTCGATAGACGATATTTATCACGATATTTTTTCATGTCAGTTATTATGGTTATTTTTCAAGTTACTTAACAGTACAACCACCTACAAGGTAACACAAACTAAAATAAAAAGGAGTAACAGACCAAAATACAATTTCAAGCTGGTTTTAATTCTGCAATGAATCCCTGAATGAACAATTCAACAGGAATTTTGATATGGCTTCCTCAGTGTTCAAGTAGGTAGGCCTACAACAAACGTTAACACTGGTTTCTTCACCAAGTAAAGTGCACTCTCTTGCTAAATAAAATAAAATATTCAAGGCACAGTTTCTCAGTATAAAAATTCCCTTTCTGTTTTAGGTAGCACTAGCAGTGATGTAACATCAATAAACATGAAAAGGAGAGTAAAACATCAATGAGGAAATGTCAGTGCCAAACAATTAAAATGTAAACTTTAGACTTGAAGTGCAATCAAAGACTTTAACATAACTGAACATCTGTTTCAAAAGGGAAAAACAATATACATAGCCTACCTTATTGATAAAATAAAATATAAGCCAACAGAATCAACCAAGACAATAAATGAAGTGCAACACTGTCTGAATCCTGACTAGACAGCTTGGTTTTTACTAACCGTTATCAGTATTTAGTTACTTCTGCATCATTTTGAAACGTGTATTACAATTAAATCACGGTCAAATAGGTTAATTTTGTCGTAGTTGGTTTCCACCACAGTATTTACATGGATATAAGCCCCGCCCCCTCTCCCGCGTCCTGTTTGAGTGACAGGAGTAAACACAGCTGACTGCCGCGGTGAAACTCCAGCAGTTAGAGCGATGAGAATATTCGCTTTGCGTCCGTTGTGAACGCAGCATAACGCAGTTCAGAAACCACTGTTCTGACTCTTTTAAAGCAACTTCGAGATTTTAACAGTATCAGGGGCACGCAGGCCATGGTGGCCGTAGGACGTACAATTACGTCTGGCCTCCGGTCTTCTGTACGCGTTCCCACCCCTGGCTCTGATACTCCCACTACGCAGGGACATACTGTCTCAGGCGAGCGGGGCGATTTTTCACCCAAACCCAGAGCGTTTGGCACTATGGGCCTGGCCCGTGAGTGGTATAATCTGAATACAGTGGGGCTCCCTCGGAAGGTGATAAACACTATTCAGAGTGCAAGAGCTTTCTCCACCAGTTCCCTCTATTCCTGTAAGTGGAGGGTGTTTGAGGAGTGATGCCTTGAAAAAGGACACATCTCTTTCAATGTCCCTGGTGATTTTATCATTTCTACAGGACCTGATTGATAAACACAGAGCTTTCTCTACGATCAAAGTGTACCTGGCTGCTATTGCTGCATGCCATGTGGGCTTTGAGGGAAAGACGGCTAGCCAACATCCCTTGGTCTGCCGTTTTATGAAAGGGGCTCGCAGGCTCCTCCCTGTTTCCAGATCACTGGTGCCCTTGTGGGACTTGACAGTGGTTTTGGATGGGCTCACTCGACCTCCGTTTGAACCCCTGGAAGAAGCTGACATGAAACACCTGTCACTTAAGACAGTGTTGTTACTGGCTCTGGCATCTGCCAAGCGAGTCAGTGACATTCATGCGCTCTCTGTACATCCTTCATGCACTCAGTTTGCGCCGGGGCAAACGAGAGTGTTACTGAAGCCCAACCCGACCTTTGTTCCTAAGGTGGTTCGCTCATGTACTCCCATTGACATTGAGGCATTTCCTCCGCCGCTGTGTTCCTCTGAGGATCAGCGGCCGAATTTGCTGTGCCCAGTCCGTGCTTTACGCACCTATATGGACAGGTCAAAAGAGTTTAGATGCAATGACCAACTCTTTGTATCCTGGGCTAACCCTCATAAGGGCAAGCCCGTTACCAGGCAACGGCTCTCCCACTGGATTGTGGAAGGGATTGCTCTGGCTTATACGAGTCAGGGTTTGCAGGCACCAACGGGCCTGCGTGCTCATTCTACTCGTGGACTGGCTACATCCTGGGCTTTGTTCAAGGGTGTTTCCATCCAAGACATTTGTGCAGCAGCGAGCTGGTCCTCACTTGCTCACTTTTGTCCGCTTTTACAGGCTAGATGTCTCTGCTCCTAGTGTGGCCCACGCAGTGCTGGGCCCCGTGTTGAGACAGGGTTCTGCCTGTTAAGTTCTGGTTGATTTGGTGATTTTCGAGATAAGCATGTCTAGCAATACGGGAGTTTCAATATCCCATAGTGAGACATCGAACGGAGTGTTATGAATGAGAACTATAGGTTACTTACGTAACCCCAGTTCTCAGAGTAACATGAAGTGAGATGTCTCACCAGACGGCCCTTCTTGCTATGGTGAAGCGAGAAGAGGTGCTTATTTTGAATGACTTTGCGACGTAGCGCAAGCTACTTAAAGGGTGGGTGGATTCCCTGACGTAGACGTCAAGATCACCAGCCAATCAGGATTGGCGTAATGAGATTGATGCTTCTGTTTGCATACGCAACACTTCATGTTACTCTCCGAACTGGGGTTACGTAAGTAACCTATAGTTATCAGTCTTGGTTTTAAGACTTACAGTGTCAAAGAAATGGGAAAACTTTAAATAAAGACATAGTCCTTGTGCGGATGGTTGGCAAAGAAATACATTTTGTAAAATGTGTTTTAAGAACACTGAAATGTATGGAAAGTAAGGATTTATATGCTGTTTTGTGTAGTTCATTAATCTAAGCCTACTTATAATTGGGCAGAGGGTATCCACCTATCCATCTACTTATGGAGACGCTAGAAACCACATGTGATTAACGACCTATCCTAAAGTTGAACAGTGACTTGGCTTATAACTTTGTTTGATTCTCCCCCACCTCTCTTTTTTCATAGACTGGGAAGCTCGTATTGACAGCCACGGCAGAGTTTTTTATGTGGATCATGTCAACCGTACCACAACCTGGCAGAGACCAAGCCACAGCAGCAAGTGCAACCACGGAATCCCCCGCTCAGGATCCACACAGCAGATGGAACAACTCAACAGGAGGTCAGACTGGGAATAAAGAGAGAGAGCTCCAACTGTAGGGATTATAGTAGACACAATATACTACAATAACATTGTAGTATAAATTATGTTGGGTGTGTTGTCATACGAATTATGCAGTAAAGTTGATTGTGAAAGATGCAGATACCCGTTATAATAAACAGCAAGACTTCACAAGCCAAATAAATGTTCCATCAGCATACTCGTGTGAAAAGATGACTTTGTTGTTTCTGCAGGTACGAGAACATCCAAAGAACCATGGCCACAGAAGAGGATGGTGAAAGTCCAAGGTTAGAGCGCAGCAGCAGTGCAGAGACTGATTCTGAGACTTCTCAGACAGGTACCGTTCTGACCCTCCTCACCATTTGAAATGAGATGAAGAATCTCTGCTTTTCATGCCAATAAAATATATATATATATATATAATATAAGACTTAAAAAATTATTATTATGCTAACGGGTGTATAAAATCAAGCACCCAGCCATGCAGTCTGCCTTTACAAACATTTGTGAAAGAATGGGTCATTCAAAAGAGCTCACTGAATTCGAACGTGATACTGTAATAGGATGCCACCGTTGCAACAAGTCAGTTTGTGAAATGTCTTCTCTCCTAGATATTCCACGATCAACTGTAAGTGGTATTATTGCAAAGTGTAAAAGTGTAGGTACCACAGCAACTCAGCCACAAAGAGGCAGACAACGCAAAGTTACAGAGCGGGGTCACAGAGTGCTGAGGCGCAAAAGTGGCGCACGATGACTTGGACTCGGACTCGTGATTTCTCACGTACGATGACTCATGAATTGTTCCCCCCACGATGACTCGGACTCGACTTGTACATTGACGCTCCGACTCAGACTAGTTTTCTCTGGAGTCTGATGTCCTCTATCCTGGCATGTGCACCTGTGAGGCGAGTTCACGCACTGGGCCCTGCTATTCCAGTCCAGAGATGTCTAGAGACACACCCCGCATCGTGCTGCATGCTTTCACACATTCTGCTTCCACATTGGAAAAGAGCAGCGCAAAATGCTCGTTATGTGGAAACAATATTGAAGAAAAGGCTCCGTAACACATTACTCTAAGGATCGAGTTCAGACATATAGGCTGTCTTGAACACTATCATCAGAGTAACGTGATCTAATCAATAAATAAAGATTCAGCCGATAACACGAAAGCACATGGCTACTTAACATGCAGAATGAAGTCATTTTGCATGCTAAGTAGCCATGTGCTTTCTGGGGCTCAATCTTTATGTAAACCGATTTAACCGGTAAAAGTTCCTTCAAAATAAGAGTCCCGATCTTATTACCATAAAAAAAAAAGTGCAAAACGAAAATATTGGCATACAAATGTAATCACTTCTCTAAAAGGTAACTCATTTTAAATATAGTTAGACATATTAAAGGTAATTTACAATAATAATAATAATAATATTAGTAATATTAGTAATAAGCTTTATATTTGTATAGCACCTATTACAAGAATTATAGCCAAACTCGCTTCACAGCAGTTCAATAGACAGATTAGTATAACATGACAGGATGAAAGCAATGTAGAGGAGCAGCTACATTTCAACACATATATCCACGAAGATTAATACATGAAGACTTGTGACTCTGACTTGACTTGGACTCTTCTTAGGTGACTCAGACTTGGACTCGGCCTCGAACACAGGTAATGATGACTCGGACACTCCTTGGGTGACTCGGACTTGGACTCTGGCTCGACTACGACTCTCCCTTGGTGACTCGGACTCGAAGAGTGGTGACTCGAGAGCGACTTGGACTCGTGAATTGGCGACTTGACTACAACACTGCCTCATACATTTTAAAATGCTTTATACGCACTGTATCTTTCATGATATAATTTCTCGTCATATTCGGTTGTTTCCGATAACGGCCGAATGTCACGGTAAATGTTGCGGCCGCAAGGTATTGTGGGACAGCATTTTCTCTTTGCCTTTCGTAAAGGAAGGTCCAGTGTTTCTTAAGCTAAAGGAGGTTATAAAGGAAGTTTCAAACCTCCTTTCCTATCATCTAGAGAATTCGAACAGCTCTTATCATGGCGGCCACTGAGGTACTTCCGGGTCATTTCACTCCGTTAGGAAGGTTCCTAAGCTAAACTGGCAGTTCGACCGTAACCCAGGAGAACGTTACCAGCCTGACTGCATTGTGCCAACTTTAAAGTTTGGTGGAGGAGGGATAATGCTATGGGGTTGTTTTTCTAGGATCGGCCTAGGCCCCTTAGTTCCAGTGAAGGGGATTCTTAATGCTTCATCTTACCAAGTCATTTTGGACAATTCTATGCTTCCAACTTTCTGGAAACAGTTTGGGGAAGGCCCTTTTCTGTTCCAGTATGACTGTGCCCCAGTGCACAAAGCAAGTTCCATAAAGGCATGGTTGGATGAGTTTGGTGTGGAAGAACTTGACTGGCCCACACAGAGCCTGACCTCAACCCCATTGAACACCTTTGGGATAAACTAGAACGGAAATTGCGAGCCAGGACCTCTCGTCCAACATCAGTGTCTGACCTCACAAATGCTCTTCTGGATGAATGGGCAAACATTCCCACACACTAGGCATGGGCGGTATCATTTTTTTCATACCGTCATACCTTGCTGACATCATACCGTGGTATACGGTATATGACGGTATGACTTGGGTCGACTTGAGTGAGGTGGCGTTCGAATGGCGGCAAATGGATGTTTCGAACGGGATATTATATGTTCGGTGTAAAATGCAGCCCGAGCCGGTAGACGCTCGCAAAGTGCCGCGCCGTGCGCGCAAGTGCAAAACAAGGGCTGCAGGCTAATGCACAGTGTACATAATATAGGTCTTAAATCATCCCTGTTGTAATAAATTAGTTTCATTTTAATTTTTTCCCCGTTGTAATAAATTCGTCACATTTTTCGATCAATAAAACACAGTTGCACAGTGTACATAATATAGGTCTTAAATCATCCCTGTTGTAATAAATTCGTTTCATTTTAATTTTTTCCCCGTCACATTTTTCGATCAATAAAACACAGTTGCAACTTCTATATGTTTCAGATTCAGATAACTTTATTTACACACATGTTCAAATGTTCTCAACGGAGAATGAAAATTACTTGCCTATTAAGGGAAAAATAGTACAAATGGCACTTTTGGCTGAACAAGCAAGATAGAAAAATAGGGCCCGCCTAATTATACAAATAAAAAGGCTGAATAACTTAAACTTAGGCCCTAATTAAAAATGAAATCCCCTTAGCCTATAAATAGGGCGGTTTGTAGCCTAATATGAAAACAATAAATCAATGGCATAAATGTTCTCAACGGAGAATGAAAATAAGGGGAATAAACTAGGCTACAACTGGAAATAATTTAGGCTATAAGGACAGCTTAACTTGATCCGTCGGCCTCCGCCTGATAAAAAGGCTGAATAACTTCAACAAAAAATGTAAGCCTACAAGCAGCAGGCATATGGTTTGTAGCCGAATATGAAAAGGCAAATAAATTTGGCGCATCTATCTCGCGGACCTCAATCTAGGTTCCTTGCTAAAAAGACAAGCATATTTACTTTGTCTGGCTTTATTTCTGCGCGTTGTGGTGTGACCGTGTTCCCTGCGGTGCTGAAAATAAGCTCAGACGCTGCACTTGACGCACATATGCAGAGGTATTTGCGGGCCACCATGGACAGCAACGGTAAGCGTGTCTCATTTACTTTCCACCACTGAAGCGGGTTTTCCCCCGTTTCGATTGCGTCCTCCTGTGTGTAGACAACCAGCTCTGCGTGTGCTCGCTCCACTACAGTGAGGACTGGTCTCGCTGCAACCGCTCTCCTTGCCAGCAGACTGGCCAACGTTGCTTTCTTCTTCTTGGCCGGCTGCTCTTCTCCCGCATCTTGTTGCGCGCACGACGTGCTCTCTCCTTCCTCCACTCTGATTTGAACTTGACTCGTCTGCCTTCCCAGCACTATCATCTCCGTCTCAATCTCCCTTTTTGTCTCATCCACATTGCTGTAATATTCACGGTAGCAGGGGTCTACAAAGGTGCATTTTTGCAGCAGTTTTTGCACAGTCATTGGCATATTTGGCCTCCAGCTTTGCCAACATCCCCGACTTCAGCCGAGCGGTTAACTCAACATCACTTTCCGATGGAGCCAGAATGTCCTCCTTTAGGAGTTGGAGAATGGGGAGGATGGATGAGCTGGTCACATACGCATCACCCGACAGCGCATCTGTGAATGTGCTCACTGGTTCTAGTCCCTCGTTGACCGCTTTAAGGACATCAACGTCTTGCCATGTCAGGTGGATCGATGCCCGTCTGTCATCTGCCAGCACCTGTCGAATGGCTCGAGCTTGCTCAATGATCCGACTAATCATTTGTTGCTTCGAACCCCAGCGAGTAGCGCAGTCCTGCACATGGAAATATAGTATTAATAATGGCCTAAAATAATAATAATAATAGCCTAATAATATAGGCTAATAATAGAAGCATGCATAGTTAGAATAGAATAATGATTTGCCAAGCTTACCGTTATGAGACTATGCTCAGGTAGTCCCAACTCTTGCTGCTTTTTTTTTAGTTCCCTCTTTCGTGGCCAGCTGTGGGAGAAGGCGGCTATGATGGTTCGGCATACTCCAAATGCCCTCTCAGTCTTATGCTTCTGATCTGCCAGTGCATTTGTTACGGCCAGGTTAAGGTTGTGCCCAAAACAATTAAGCCACGGCCACTTAAGGTTTTTCGTTATTGCAGCTGCGATATTTGCTGCGTTGTCGGTGGTTATTGCCGACAGTTTATTGGCATCTAAACCCCAATCTGTGAGTGCATCGCGGATGGCTTCACTGATGTTATCGGCTGTATGGTTTTCTGGGAAAAACTGGTTTGAAGGCATTTTGATCCCAGTTCCCAGTCAGATGTTATGAAGTGCGCTGTCAAAGACATGTAGGGTACCATGTTTTGTGATGACCACATATCGGTTGTTAAAGCATAGTTGCCTGCCTCCATCACAAGCGATTTAACTTCTTCCCGAACTTTATTGTACAGGTTGGGTATGGCTTTTTGAGAGAAATATTTTCTTCTGGGCAATTCATATTGAGGATCCAACGTTTTGACCATATCACGGAAAGCACTTTTCTCTACGGTAAGAAAGGATACCATATCTTTTGCTATATATCTTGTTACTGCCTCCGTGCACGTTTTCCATTTTTGGCTATCTGTTTTGTACTTTGTTGATTTAGCAAAAGCACCCGATATGGTTGGTTGACTCGTGGACTTGGCTGCGGTAACGTTGCTCTTTGACATTGTCTTCACTTTCCCAGCAGTTATTGGGTGATGCACTTTGAGGTGTGAATGGAGGTTTGACGTGTTACCCTCTTTTGCTGCAACGTTCTTATGGCAAATAGTACACACAGCTTCGTCGGGGTTGACTGGCTCACCTTTTTCATTGGGAGTAAACCCAAAATAGTCCCAAACAGGCGCAGAGGCATTTTTCTTTTTTACAAGTTCTCCGAGTTCGGGGCCGGCAAATGCTTCCGCCATCTTGCTCAGCTCAGCTCTGTGCTGCAGTGCTGAGCTCTGAGAGCGGGAGAGACGGACTGCCCTCCCCTGCCCTCTGCTGGCGCGTGCTGTGCATTACAACCAATGTCGTCCCTGTCAAAACTCTGTGTCAGTGTAATAGAATGAAACGCATCTGTGATTTGGCGCGCAGTCTGTGATGTCACGGTATTGAAAATCATACCGGCGGGATTTCGAAATACCCCGGTATACCGTAATACCGTCATACCGCCCATGCCTACCACACACACTCCAAAATCTTGCAGAAAGCCTTCCCAGAACAGTGGAAGCTGTTATAGCTGCAAAGTGGGGACCAACTTAATATTAATGCCTAAGAATTTGGAATTGGATGTCATTAAAAGCTCCTGTAGGTGGAATGTGTAGGTGGCCCAATACTTTTGTCTATATAGTGTATGTTTTCACGGCATAATATGACATAATAACTGGCTTCTTGGTTTCAATGTAATTTACAATGGTTTATCATATTTAAAATGTCAAATATTATATATATTAATAGTTCATATAAAGCCTCTTTAAAAACCGACTTTAGTGCTTAAAACAGAGAAAGTAATTCACCTTGTTTGTCTGCAGGTCTCGCTTCCCCTGTCAATCACCAGAAGATCAGTCATCTCCTCCAATCGCCTGCTGTCAAGTTCATCACACACCCAGAATTCTTCACTGTGTTGCATAGTAACTATGTTAGTCCTTCACACACACAAAATAATGGCTATGTAGATACAGCTCTGGAAATAATTAAGAGACCACCAATTTATTGGTATGTGCTTGAGTAAAATTATCATTTTTTGATTTTAATCTATAAACTACTGACAATATTTCTCTGTGTTGGAATTCAACAGACACAGAGTGCTCTCTTAATTTTTTTCAGAGCTTTATTTCAGATATAGTTTATTATATTTAGAATGACATACATATACAGGGCGACTGTGGCTGCGAGGGAGTGCGGTCGTCTTTCAACCAGAAGGTTGTGGGTTCGATCCCAGCCCATGCAGTCAACATGTCGATGTATCCTTGGGCAAGATACTTAACCCTGAGTTGCTCCCGATGGCATGGCCAACGGTGTGTGAATGTTAGTTCCTAGAGTAACATACACTGCTCTGTATGAATGGGTGTGAATGGGTGAATGACATGTAGT
>CALSBZ010044884.1:324228-336026 GCA_943591055.1 Gobionotothen gibberifrons | reverse complement strand
GATAGATAGATAGATAGATAGATAGATAGATAGATAGATAGATAGATAGGGGCCATAGGCTATACTCTCACACACCAAATTTGATTAAGCTCCCTTGCCTGTTAATCTTTAGTAATATAATTAATTCATTAAAGGTTAATGGTCCTGTCATAGCAAAACTGCACATATGAACATGGACATGAAGTATGTGTGCGTGTGTGTCTGTCGTCTGTGTGTGTTGCATTGGAGAGAGAATGAAGAAAAGCAGAGCAAACGTCTCGCAGAAATTGGCGCTAAAAGGAAATACCGGGGAACTCCTCACCGCTGAGTTGAACATTATATCTAGTAATATTGTGTTTATTCGTATTATTCGCTAAGAATAAAATCGCTACGATATGTCAGTTGTGAGTTTGAGCGCCTCCTGATAGATGTGAAGCGACGACGGCGGCAGCTCGGACGGAAAAACAAGGCGAGGAAGGGCGGTGGAGATTATTGCGGCAGCTCAGCCAATCACACAGTGAGACTCTCTAGGGGCGGGACTTCAGCGTAGGATGTCAGCCAATCAAAACTCAGATGTTGGTTCCAGCCCCCACGTGGGTTCTGAGTTCCAAACAACAACCACCGGGCTCTGGGCCAATCACAGGCGCCTAAGGTGTTAATCTTGACGCGGATTGGCTCGCTCCTTTTCACAGAGTCCCCCTCACTCATCACGTTTAGCCCGTTGTTATTAACTCTTTCGTACCACACAGGAAGGAGCTGCTTTGGCCATAAAACACAAACCCGCACTGTAATAGCCAAATGTGAATTAATGAATGATTCACAGGCGGTTTGTTTTTAGAAACGCGATACATCAGTTAATCCGGACTGTTTCAAAGCCTCATTTCAGACACATTTAAAGAAAAGGCGAGGGTAATACAGTGAACTGTAGCGGTGCAAGGAGCACATGGGGAGCAGCGCTGCAGCCTCTTCAAGCGTTGCCCTGATCATAATCAAATCAGCATGCAAGAAAACCAATGGGATTAAAAGCACATGAGAAATGCATGCTTAGCAGTGAGGTATAACCCACATTCACACATTCAGGCTCTAAAAGTGTGGCTCAAACCTGCTCCTGTTGTGCAGCCTGCATTGCATGTTCGTGAAGCACTCTGAAATGATTGAAACATGCAGAAATAAACCCCCCTTCTCCTCTTCTTCCTCTCTTGTTTGAATTGCCCTGATGTTTTACAGTTGATAACGCTACACGTGTTGATGACGCCTTTCAGTTTCTACAAAGTCCCACCGAAAAAAAACAGGAGACATTAAAAAGCAGCCATTTTAAATAGCACTAAAGTCATTCCCTCCTACGCTATGCAGTCACACAGGCACCAACACTGACACACCAAGCATCAATCTTCTCTCCCTTTTTTTAACCTCCAAAAAATATATAGGCAAGGTTCTCATAAAGGAGCCGAAGAAGAAGGCTGACACCGCCTCTCAGTGGAGACTTCGGGGATTACAAGTGTGAGCATGCCAGGACAAGAGGCTGTTTCATTAAAAAAAAAAAAAGAAGTAGAAATTAACTGTTAAAACCTGTGTTTTCTTACTGCACATCTTAATTGGATAGCTGTTCTTAAGTTGATTATAAAGAAAGACTCTACAATGTTTATCAAATGGCACAACATGTCAAAGTGCATTTCATTTCTCAATTCTCACACGCTGACATCACCTGTCTGAATTGTAGGAATATTTTTGCTGCTTTTCTTGGACATTATACGTACAAATAATGTGTTTCATTTTAGTTCAGTATTCTCCTTTAGATGTCCTTCAATTTAACCAGAAGAGATGTAGGAAGAAATGTTAACAAATGGAGGTGTGCTGATGAGGGAAGGAGAAAGTGGTTGGATACAGAACATGTTTCATATACACTTCAAAATCGATCATTTGCATTGAATCATCTCCTCATTTTTTGCTTGGTGATTTTTTAAAAGCTTTTAGAGTAGCAGCATCCTCACACTTATGTTCACTCGAGCTCAAGCCCTTGCATGTAGACAAATGTGACAATAAGAAAGTGAAAACATGTCTTTTTAAATTATTTGTTTCTTACAAAAATGGCATAATGTTGGTATTGTTGTGGTAAGATACGACTGGGTCAACAAGTTAGATCCATGGTCTTCTGTGATTTCAATAAACATATTTATGTGCAACTTTTTGTACCTTTTTCAGCTTAAAAATACTCATATTTCCTGTTAGTCAAATCCTCCAATTATTTCAGACATGGGTGTTGCGCAAATGGTGACCTTAACCTGTTTCCATAGTTATTCAAGACCGACTAACAGGTTGCCATGCAATGCAAACTCCCAGTGTTAAGTACAAAATGGTGCTTTAAACGAGTGGATTGTTGGTGAAACAGATGCATAATGTGTCTGGGACGAGAGGAAGTCAAGTCAAACAAGGCAGCAGCAGAACACAGCTTGCTTCGGTTTGCTGCTTGCAACAACAAAGACAACCATCCGACTCAAAGATGAATCTATAGGTGACCTGTGAAACTGAACTGAAGACAAGAGAGAGGAAAAAGGGTGGGAGAATGACTTAAAGTGGAAAAAGGAGGGAAGAGGAAAGTGAGGAAGAGCGTGGAAAGGACTGCGTATATTCATGTGTGTTGGGAGGGGGGCACTGTGGGGTACGATGCAGCCCCCCGCAGTCCCAAGTAATGGCAGAATAGAAGTTAATAGGGTAGAAAAAGGCCGGAGGCTGTTAACTCAGAACGGTCATTTTGAATTCCCCGTTCTCTCCCTCAGTCACTCCCTTTTCCCTCTCATCCCTTCTTCCCTTCACCTTCCATAACGTGGATCCCCATCCCTGCCTGCCTGTGTCATTTGCCCATTCTCCCCTCCTGTCTCCCTTACACCCTTAACCCGTCTCCCACCGGTCACCTGTTTCCCCTTTTTTTTTTCTCTCTCTTTCCTCCCCCTCCTCGCTCTTCATCTTCTCCACCTCTCTTCCTCACCCTTCCTCCCCCCTCGGTGTCTCCTTGGAGGAGGTGTAATGATAGCTATTTGAGTGTCATCAGACGACCGCTGTAATGGCTTCTAAAGCACCATTCCACGGTTGCCACGGTGAACCTTGCACAGACGCCATCCCAGAATAAGAGGTTGAAGGGGGTGGGGGTAAAAAAAACATCTGGCTGGGTATCGACAGGCGTCAACAGCAGACAGTGACGCGGCCCCCGGGGGCCACAGGGAGCTAATGATGCGTGGGATAGGACTCATACAGTAGTGATAATAGTGATAGTAATATAACAATAACAGTATATGACTTTTTGTGTGTCTGTCGGCTACTCATACATCTTTTCTCCCTTTCTGCAGTGTGTTGTATATGTGCGTGCATGTTTGTGTGGTTTAATGTAAGAAAAAGAGAGTTTAATTTGGTGTAAATACTTGTCTTTATTCTTTTTAATGCTATAGTTTCTAAAAAAACGTGTCAAAATCTCCTTTAAATACCATCGGGATCAGACATGGATCCAGACTTTTTGTCGCTTTTTAATAATTAAATAGCTCTAGTTTTCTGTAATACAGTATTCCTTTATAAGTGTCTTTGCATGTGAGGATCTGATTTCCACTTTATGTGTGTGTTATTTTTAAATGTTGTTCCACACACATTTTGCACACAGGCAGCTCCGCTTACAAAAAGGATATCAGATGTCTTGTCCAAGTCAAAAAGCAGTTTGTAGTGAAGAGATTTAACCGAGTCATTAAGAGTGTTTACGAACATACATACGGTACGTACTGCAGAGTTTTCAAACGCCTTAATTGACCACATAAAGTGTCTTGTTGTACAACCATATTGTACATTGCCAATGCCATTACACGTCCCTTTAATGTCAGTTTAAATAATGTGTGTCAAGTCAATTAAATTAAAAATATTGTCAAATGTTTAAGATGGCAGGATTCATATTAGACTGTACCGGACGATTAGGCAAGCAAGTCAATTCTATGTAAAGTATTCAGATTTATTTAGGCAATAAAGTACTTTTTGTCAGTCATTAAACAGTAAAGAGTAACCGTGGCTTCGGATTCATGTCTGATTTTGGTGTTGCTTCTAGGAGATTTTGATGCATTTTTAGGGTTTTTATAAATATAGTGTGAGGGTAAAAGTGATCATTTTCATGATACTAAGATAATTGGATATATTATTTTGAATTCTGCTTTCTTACTCGTAGCCAATGATCTGTTCCTGTCTTCTTATCGTATTTAATATGTTGACTTTAGTCACATACTGTGGGAGTAAACTAGCAACAAAATAAGCGAGGTGATGACACGCATGTTGCCGTGGGTCAGTGAGTCGATGTGTATGTTTATAGCCATTGACAAGCAGAAGGGGGAGTGTGTGTGTGTGTGTGCGTGCGTGCATGTGTGTGTGTGTGCGCGTGCATAGATTAGCCAGGTTGGGATGATTGGGTTGAGGATTAGATGAATTCAGGAACAGACACGTCTGTTTATTCTGCAAAGAAGACTTATAATAGGCTGATTGGCGAGGTTGATTACTCTCACACACACACACACACACACGTCATTCAAACACCCCATATGTTGATTAGCTTATTATTGTTTCCTTAAAAAGGCCCGCCATCTCCTTTCCCCTTTGCTTGTCTCCCCAACAGAGCTAATAAAGTACATTTACTTTAGTACAATTTTGAGAAACTTGTAAATTACTTGAGCATTTCCATTGTATGCTACTTTGTACTTCTACTACATTTAAAAAGGGGAAAAAGTAATTTTACTCCACTACATCTAATTACCGGCTTTAGCTACTTTTGACAAAATGCATCTCTAAAACAAATGTTAAGTCACAAAAGAGTCATAACTTTGTTTGTCCACAACAGTAAAATGCTACTTGATGCTACAATATCATCCATATAATATAAATATAATCATATACACGCATAGTGATGAGTAGGCTACTTTTACTTTTAATACTTTAAATACATTTAGCTGATAATACTTCTGTACTTTTACTTAAAGGGGACCTAAAATGCACTTTGTGATGCCTTTTATACATAAATATGTGTCCCCGGTGCGTCGGGGAACTCACGCAGCGTCAGAAAATAAAACCCTCTCTCTTTTCCTCCGTACCCAAATCTTTTAAAAAACAGGGGTACAACGAGCGGATACAGATTTGCTGCCGATCTGACGTCAAATCAGCAGCGGACCCACAAAAGGTAGCTATCAGAAACAATGCCTGACGTGTTTTGGACGTAATCTCGTCTTTGTTTACATTAGCAAGCCTCGCTAACACTCAGAGCTAACCTGTACTGAGGAGCACATGTGTTTAAGAAGCAGGAAATAAAAAAGGGAACTCACCTTGTGATAAACCCGCAAGAGAAAAAGCATTTGAGCTCCATACTGTTTCAGAAATGATCTTTGATGTGGTTTAGAACAGGATGGCGTTTTATCACAGCAGAATTTAACTTTATCTCCGGTAGAATTCTGATCAGGCATTAGCTCCGCCTCCTCCTCCTTTTTTTTTTTTTCAAGCTAAGGACCCAAAATCCGTGAACTGTTTGGTATTTTAAGCAAAAAACTTCACAGACATGTTTTGTAGAGGTATGGCCCTACAATATATTTTTCCGATATAGCATAATAGGTCCACTTTATGTTAGATTTAGTTTGCAGGACTTTTACGGCCCGTCCACACAGCGGCGTGCGTTGACGCTTCACCATTCACTTTGAATGGGGTGACGTCACTTTTAGCCGAACTGCATCATGGGAAGCGACGCGGAGCTTTGCCGGCGTGGCCCGCTGCAAAAGTTGAGCAATGTTCAACATTTGACGCCTCGGCAGAAGCGTCAGCCAATCGAATCATATGCCAGTACAAGCTCTAGCCAATCAAACCGCTGCTTGTGTGTCAGGGGCGGGAGATTCATGTGATTGGTTGTTGGTCGAGTTTCAGACACGCCCGCCGGCAAGCTTCAACGCACGCCGCTGTGTGGACGGGCCGTTACTTGTAATTAAGTATTTTGACAATAATGTATTGGTACTTTTACTCAAGTAAAGCATCTGAATACTTCTTCCGCCACTGCTCCCACACTGAAAAAACTGAACCGTTGACTTTAATCAAATATATCATGTCAACAGATTTCCTCTACCTGTATTGGGTTAGTTGAAAGCAATAATATTACGTTTATGGTATTAGATCCAACTTAATGTTATTGCTTTCAACTAACCCAATACAGCTAGGTGAAATTTGTTGACATGATACATTTAATAAACGTTTCAGTTTTTTCAGTGCAGATTCGGATGCACACTCGCCTCTGAGACACATGTCCCCACTAGGACTGACCCAGAGAGCTTGCAATCAGAGAAGGTGTGTAACTAAACCCCTAACATAGGAGCGTAAGGGGATCCGCACTCAGGCAACTTACCCTGCCGGCACAGGGAGTGCTCTGGTTACCCGGCTGTGTGTGCATGTGTGTGTGTGTGTGTGTGTATTGTTGTTTCTCCTTACCTGTCTTTATGTGTCGCAGCAAGAGGCGAAGTGCAGAGCTGGGAATAAAGCGTAGAGAAAGGCAGGATTATACACATGGCAGGTTAGAGAAAGGCTGGCAGGGAGAAGGGAGAGGATGGGAGGAAAGAGCGAGCGAGGGAGGCTTAAGACTACAGAGGAGAGCGACCCTTTGTTGCCGAGTTCAGATGTGATGGACGGCTTATGTTTAGGGGAAGAGTGAAGGAGTCCTTCAATGCACTTCCATAACATTTGCAGGAGGATGTTCTTCTTCACTGATCAAACTTTTGTCTGACAAACCAGGGACTTCAAGGAAGGTGAAGAAGAAGGTCAGTGCACTGGATGTGATTCAAAGATAGTTGGGAACAGGTGATTGAGCCTTCAAGGGGGAATAACAAGTCAAGCAAGAACAGGACTTAGGCTGGAAGAGAGAGACAGGGTCGACTGCAGGAGTGGAGATAAGCAACATTAGTCTGCAGAGAAAGAGAGGTGGAAGCCAGACCTAAAGAGAGACCAAGGCTGACTCAAGTCTCTCTGCCTGATTAGGGAGAGGAGGGTTCAGTGGTGGGATCCCCGATCAACACAACGCCAGAGCCATCGAGAGAGAGAAAGAATTACAAGACGACGCCTGGAGAAAAAGAAGCCTCTTAAATCTGGGAGCTGGAATTAGAGCCGCAAGAAACTGCAGAGGGGAAGCCACAAAACCACAGTAAGTAAATTAGGAAGGCTGGAAAAATGTATAATGAAGCCATGGGCGGGGGAAGGAATTGGTGGTCTTGAGAGTGCTTTATATACTGTACCTTAATGAATTGATTTCCTGTCTTGAAGTATTTCTCTTTTCATCATTCTCCATGAGTTCATAGCCTGTCTTATTCCTTCCTTAAAAAACCCATTATGCCTCGTTTTTTTTTATGCATACCTCTTACTCTTGCATCAGGTTTATTAGCCTACTCTCTTTCTCCTTCTCCTCACCCCTAACTCATTCTCCGTCTGTCTCACATTCCTGAATCCACAGGTGAAGATGCCTGCTAATGGGAATCGTCCTCTGAAGCTGCAGTTTGGTCTGATAAACCACGAGGGTCGCTACCTCACCGCGGAGGCGTTTGGCTTCAAGGTATAAACACGTCAATACAAAAACAAAAGTATTTAAGATAACATTTATATTTTATTGATCCCAATTTGTGATTTTTTTTTTTTCGTGACCGCAGCATTTGAACCCTTAGATGCATAAGTGGGTCTTTTTTGACCCGGTGAGGTGGTATTCTTGAAGTATCTGTGTAATTAAAAAATTGTATCATTTCATATTCCAGCTATTCTTCAAAAAACACGTTTTGGATATCATGCCATTCAAATTTTAAATTTACATTTAAATAAATTATAGTTTTTGTATTACTACCCCAAGCTTCCATAAGTGGGTATTTTTTGACCCTGTGAGGTGGTATTCCTGAAGTATCTGTGTAATTACATTTTTTTATCATTTCATATTCCAGCTATTCCTCAAAAAACTTGTTTTGGATATCATGCCATTCAAATTTGTAATTTAAATGTTATACATTTTAAGAAATTGTAGTTTTTGTATTACTACCCCAAGCTTCCATAAGTGGGTCAAAAATGACCCGCATGCATTTTCTATGGAATTTTGTTTGTAAAAAAAATGTCTAAAATTATAAATAGTGAAAAATTAAATATTAAATATTTCTAGTGTGAACCAACATATAATACAAGTGATTTTTCTTAACCAAAATGACAAAAATGGATAGCATATTAAATTCATTATGCATGTAAAATGTGAGGAAAAGTCCAGTTATAAGTTATAATTGTATCATATTGTCATGATTTCAGTCTTTCAGTCTTTAAGGCACTGATTGTCTAGCTGTTTGTACCCCTAACACACATACCTTTATTCCACTCCCTCAGTATACAAAACAGTAAAGATTATTCAAGTTCAAAGCTCCTTCAGACTGGAATCATTTGCCACCAAATATACGACAATTAACTTCTTTTGAAATGTACAAAGCACTATATGTATTTATTTCTTTGTATTATTGCTAGGATACATTTTTTATTTTTGGCCTCTGCCTAATATCCAATTTGTTTAGTTTGCTTGTTGTCTTGTGACTTTCTTGCGGTTTGTACCATATCTTCGGAGCCCCTTGAACACGAGATGGTTCATCTCAACAGGGTTTATGTTAAATTAATAAATGTCAGTTAAACACAAGATTAAAAAGCCTTCACGCTCTGCTTCCTTCTCCCTCAGCTGAATGCATCAGCTCCCAGCCTGAAGAAGAAGCAGATCTGGACTCTGGAGCAGGACCCTCAGGACCCCCAGGTGATCTACCTGCGCAGCCACCTGGACCGCTACCTGGCCTCCGACAAGGACGGCAGGGTGACCTGCGAGGCCGACGGGCAGAACGCAGACTGCCGCTTCCTCATCGTGGCTCAGTCCAACGGCAGCTGGGCCCTGCAGTCCGAGCCGCACCTGCGCTTCTTCGGAGGGTCTCGAGACCACCTGTCCTGCTTCGCCCAGCTCATCACAGACGCCGAGCTGTGGGCCGTTCACCTGGCGCTACACCCCCAGGCCAACCTGCTGTCCGTGGCCCGAAAGCGGTACGCCCACCTCTCCATGGAGGACGGGGAGATCGCCGTGGATATGAACATCCCCTGGGGGGTGGCGGCGCTCCTCACCCTGGTGTACCAGGAGGGGAAGTACTGCCTAAAGACCTGCGACAGCCGCTTCCTCAGCAACGATGGGAAGCTGGTGACGCAGAGCGGGAGGGCGACTGCGTACACGCTGGAGCTGAAGTGTGGGAAGCTGGCCTTTAAAGACTGTGAGGGGAAGTATCTGTCTCCCATGGGGCCCACGGGCACCCTGAGGTCCGGACGCTGCTCCAAGCCGGGCAAAGATGAACTGTTTGACCTGGAGGAGAGCCACCCACAGGTGGTCCTGACCGCCGCCAATGGGCGATATGTCTCCATAAGACAAGGTAAGGAAAACACGGACGCATCAGTGGCCTTGCTTTCATGCACTGTGAAGGACCAGGGTACGCTAAAACTAAACACACAACTTCAAAGAATGGGTGACAGGATGAGTGCTCTTCTGTCCACCAACTTCCTCTCCACACTGCAGGAATGTATAACAATGCTGGCCAGTCCATAGTTGAGTGCAGGGGAGAGAAGACTGTGCACTATTAAACGATGAGGGGCTTCTTTAAAAATACCCCTCGAGTTTTAGGGGAATGGCACAGTCCAATTAGCCAGGCACATCTACATAGGCAGTCAGCAGCTGCAAGACACTGACAAAACTGCACAACACAATCACTAAATTCAACTAGATTGTGAGCACTAAATCTAGTCAAATAGAGTTGTTTAAAAATGCGTCAGTGTATGTATGTTTAGGATGTGTTCACAAACCACAACTGTTCCTATATTCCCTAAAGTCTTCCACAGGGTCCGAAAGATGTGATTGAATAGCTTAAGTCTGACCTTATGTGCCACTAAAGGCGGTCACATGAGCCACACTGACCTACACACATGCATAATGAAGCAGAAGGGGCACAAATACTACAACTACTACAGTTACTACTACTAGCCTATATACTTACATACTGTGTGCACTGATACGCCTCCAGAAAACTGAGCTTACAATTCACAGGAAGTAGCTGAATATGCACCGTTGAGTGAATGGGCCACTCTCTTGAGATTGACAACTGATAAGGGATGCATGGTAATTATGGGTAATGTAGTCTGCACATCAACATGCATTCACATCACATTGGATAGTCAGGAAAACAAGATGAGGCTGATAGGGGAGACAATCAGTCCGATGTCTGAGACCTGATACGATTAGTTTTAGGGCTGCAGTTGATTTAGGTTTAATCCACCGTGGGTATTAAGTATTGCAGCGGTCCAATAACAGATTTGTTTTGCACCCATGTTGGGAATAACTGCAGAAAACACGCTTTTTTTTTCAAGTTTTCACGAATGAGATTTGATGTTATCGGAGAAAGTGTTGTATTCCTGTAACGCTGGATACCCCTCGTAAAATTCTTCTAATAGAAATGAGCCAAATAATCTATCATAAATGGTGATCTTGTGGAAAATCCCCTTTCTCCCTCTCAAATGTACCTCCTGGCTTTGTTGGGTAATGGTGTGAACACACTAGGCTTTTACCCTTCAGGCTTTACTGAAACAGCTGCTGGTAACCTATATACTTCAGTAATGCTCTGTTGATACTGTATTATGTATTTACCCCTCGGCCTTGTCACGGGGCCGTTGGAGTGCGTTATTTGATCAGCATGCAGGCACGACATCACACTACAATACTGATGGATTACACCTGCTCCACATTGGGCTTTTTCTCAAAGGTTGGATTTCTTTGATCGGTCTAAAAACTAGAAAACAATGTAATTGTGGCTATCAGGTGTCATGGCACCCTGGACATTTGATTGAAACAGATCTTGGACCCCGCTGAGTATTATGTTCGGTTTTATTGGCTTCCCCGTTGATTGTGTTCTTTGTAAACTGTGTTTTGAGATTACATTTGGTTGGATTTGGTTCGTTTTTGAGTTTCAGTAGGCTTTCAAAGACCACTCCGAGTTTGTTTGATTGCTGGCCGTCAACAGCGGGTTTCAGGGTGATCCCAAAACTAAAATCATACTTCAGTCAGTCAGTCAGTCAGTCAGTCAGTCAGTCAGTCAGTCAGTCAGTCAGTGTGCATCGCAGACTGAAAACGTACCTGTGTCGACAGCTAAAAAATGATTAACAAAATCTCTTCTGTAACTCTCATTTACAAAGGATTAGGTTTTAAGTTAACTTAATACAGTAGCACTTAATCTGGTTGCGTTTATCGAACAATGTACCTCAAGGATTCTTGCCTTTGAGTTTGTTTCTTAATGGTCGAATGCACTTATTGTAAGTTGCATTGGATAAAAGCATCAGCTAAGCAATGTAATGTAAATGTTACCACTCGACAGACGAGGACAGTTGCTGCAATGGTTTCTCTGGTTTGATTTGAAGCTGGATTTGAGGTGGATTAGCATACACTAACAATGCTTGTCGCCATACTTGGCCATGACACCCATCCTGCAGGCTGCAGATTCTTGTCTGCAGGGTCGAGTTTCTGCAGCCCCCCGGTGCTGTAACCCAACCTCTGCCCCTCTTATTGTTCCTGGGTAGCAGTGGGAGCTTCGGGGCAGAAACCGACAGACTGTTAACTGATTGGTTGAAGGGAAGGGAAATGTGGTGCAGTGTAACATGCATACAGTATATAAAGCAGCATCTTCTGTGTTACTGTCTACTCTCTTCCTACACTTGTTCTGCACAAACAAAAGCTTTATCTC
>CALSBZ010044884.1:285381-309228 GCA_943591055.1 Gobionotothen gibberifrons | reverse complement strand
CTTATATTCAGGTGCGCTTAATAGTCCGGAATTTACGGTACACACAAGATGTACCTTTGTGCATATTATCAGATTATTCTGTACCTCTTTGGCAGTCAGTTGGACAGCATGTCTGTTTAGACTTTGTGCATGCACCACTGATCCCCTGAATGCGATGTTCTCTCCTTTGTGTCCGGTCGTCACTCCTCCAGGACCTTCAGACAGCAGCCACTCCAGCAGGGAAAGGCACACATTCTCAGGAGCCGTCCCTGCAGGGTCTAACTCTGAGCTTTTCACCACCATAAGTGTGTCCCTTAGTAACTCTGCAGACACCCGTACACTCGCTGAATACTTTAAACCACCTTCTCCTCCTCCCTCTGCGTTTCCACCGCACCTTATTCGATGTGATCGTAGAAAAGCTTCAATGGCACCTGTCGCATGAGGCGTGATCTTTTCCTGGGCGGCTTTCGAGCTGCTCACCTGCAGGGCGTGCAGCCAATCCACGGTCAGCGTGTTCAGGGGCAAACTGACGCAGCTGCTCTGCAGAGCGGGAAGGTTTGCAGCTTCCTCCCCCAGGAGGCTGGTGAGGGAGAAGAGGAGGGAGCAGCTCACTGTCACGGGGAAGGATGATTCGCCCGCAGCTGCTAGAGGCAAAGACACTTCTAACGTCTCGCCTGGATGGAGGTTTTGGAACGGGAATGAAAGGTTTGTGGAGAGGTTTTCTCCTCCGGCACTGGGAGGAGGACACAGAGGGAACACTGTGATGCTTAATGTCCAGCCTCGCTCCAAAACATAAGCACTGGAGTTATCCAGGACACATGTGAGGGTCAGGGAGTCTTCCTGAAGCAATCTGCTCCAACTGGTGGAAGCTCGACATCTGATTGGTTTCTCCTGGAGGGGAGGATGCTCTGCGCCGTGTGCACCGTTTGCCATCAACAGGAAGCTGATGTTGAGCACTTGATTCAGGTGCTGGAGAATCTGGTTTTTGGATTTGATGGATGTTTTCAGCACAGAGGCTCTAAAGGAGAGGAAGGAAAAGACATTTACATGAACAGAAAGATAATATTAAAAAGGCACATAAAGTCATTTATTTGCCACTAGGGGTTTCTCAATACAATAGGCAGAGTTTGGATGTTTTGTGAAGTAGTGGTTGTCATCGCCACCATTTCCACAATTCACTAACTATCCACAAAGCTCTCTTCGTCGTAAATAAAGCAGATTCAAGTTTATGTTTATGTTTTTCTGACTCAATATCCAGAAGTTTGATGGCTTGAATCCGACCCTTGCCAAAAATAGAAAATAGAGAACGACCGAAATTAAAAAAGTGCCAAAACTGGATAAAAAGTGCAATTATGACCGTTTCTGGCACACAATCAGAACATTGACACAAGGGGATATGTTGCTATTACCGATTATTATTATTATTATTATTACAAATGAAACATGGACATATGGAAATGTGGATTTCTATGGTTTTGGTATAATGTACGAACACAACAAAAAAAATAAAAAACATCCAGTAGTTCTTATGGTAAATGGTAAATGGAGTGTACTTATATAGCGCTTTATCCAGTCTTTAAGACCCCTCAAAGCGCTTTACATACTACATGTCGTTCACCCATTCATACCCATTCATACAGAGCAGTGTACCTTACTCTAGGAACTAACATTCACACACACACACACACCGTTGGCCATGCCATCGGGAGCAACTTAGGGTTAAGTATCTTGCCCAAGGATACATCGACATGTTGACTGCACGGGCTGGGATCGAACCCACGACCTTCTGGTTGAAAGGCGACCGCACTCCCTCACAGCCACAGTCGCCCACTTAGACATTTGAATGTATTGAAATGTTCCATGTTATGACTAATATAAATGTGTATTGTGTTGGGTTCACCTTTCACAGACGTCCCCGATGGAGGACAGCAGGTCCCTGACGCTGCGGCCCACCTGAGAGTCTGACCCCGAGGACAATATGCTGTCCTCTGTCCTCACAGGGAGACGGATCCTCTGCAGCTGCCCTCTGACAGACAGACCCAGCAGCTCCACTACACCTGGAGCTACAAGGCAAACATACACAGGTTAGAGTCACAGGTTGAATGGAACATGACAGAGATGATTTGAGAATTTTTGTTGAAAAAAAAAAGAATGTATATATATATTATTATTATTGTTGTATGTTTTGTTTCTGACATATTCAATAAATTGACAAAAAGAAAAAAAGAAGGGTTCATGACTTGTTGCACGCAATCAATATTAAATGTAACGGTGTAAAGATACATTTTCTGGTTTAAGATATTATCACTACTTTACTTTGACTACTGTGTGAAGGGTTCCTACACCTTCTTAAACAATACATCCAAGGTCTTTTTATGAATGGCTTTCAACAAAGTCATGGACCCTGGTGAATTTAGCAAAGACATAGTTTGAGACACACATCAAGGTAATCTATTTTTTACAACACTGAGCATGTTTACAAGGACAAATGGCAGCCTTGCATGTGTGAAGACTTCTGATGGCAGAATTAAAAGTACTTACATTTCAAAAGATGAATGTCTATTTCCAAACACCTTCAAAGCCTTCATTTTTCCGCTTTAATTCAAGAATGTTCCGTGTGGAAAGTCTCATGCAGAGAACGCAAATCAAACACTGTGTGAACCTTATGTCTCCATTCTTTTCTCATGAATTATTTCAAGTCACCTCTCTGTGAAAAGATGCTGGGAGTTTTGTGAGCAGTTCAAAATGTGACACCTAACGAAACCATCAAATATCTAATGCGTAACACGCGGTTTTAATTTCAACTTTCAATTTTCATTTCAACATCTGTATGTGTTTTTTAATATGTTTTTAGTTATTGTGCTTTTTATCATGTTTTGAATTATTGTTTTATTAATGTTATTTAATATTGTAGTTATTGCCTGTACAGCACTTTGGTCAACTGAAGGTTGTTTTAAATGGGCTATATAAATAAATAAAGATTGAGATTGATCAACTGAGAGACATTGGTAATTGGTTGACACACTTTGAATGAAAGGCCTGTTTACCTGCAGTGTTGCATGTGGGCGGGGCCAAAGCGACGACTCGACACACATTTAAACTGGTGGGGCTTTGGAGGGCAGCGTGCATCTTTCTGCGTGTTTCCCCATCCTTTCCTTCCTCTCCAGATATCCCCTCTGACAGATCCAGTAGCAGCAGGTCTGACCCAGTGCTGTAGTAAAGAGTGTTTTTATCCACACAGCCACACACCACAGGCCCCGGTACACACCCCTCAATGAGAACGTTCCCTCTCCCCTCAGCTGATCCTCCTTTGTCGGCTTTCATCAGCACCACCCTCCCCAGTGCGCCCACTGCCACCAAACACCGTCCTGGACCCGATGATCCGACAAACACCACGGGCTGCTCCAGGCTGTGCAGGACTCGGAGCCTCGATCCCGGGAGACGCAGAGGGACGAAACACACGCACCCGTCTGGAAGGCCACACAGGATAACGGGGGATTTGGCGAGGGCGACATCGACCCCAAAAAGCAGTTTGAAGAGGACTGAGTCGAGGTGACAACGGCCCTGATTTGGAGCTTCGTCTGATGAGGAATTAGAGGAGGGGGACGATGGTGTTGCATCCCTTGAGTGAACACAAATCAGCACCGGACTTCTTCTTATTTCTGTTTTTTCCTCAGTGTCTACGTCTCCTGAGAGCTGACTGAAAGAGCCGAGCTTCTCGTAGTTTGAGGACTTGTACAGAGTCAACATCCAGGATGCGTCTCTTTGGGAGAGTGTCACTAGCACGGAGCCGACGAGGAGCAGCGATAACACTCCTTCCTCGGCAACGACCAGAGACTCAGAGGAGATTTTCAGCTCAGATGGACCAGAGGAAGCATCAGCTGGGGAGCCTTTAACCCTGCGGGGGGGGGGGGGGGGGGCATGTATTTAAGAGGCATTGACAGGGTTTAATTGAACACGATATAGGACATATGGATTATCTGTGAACTAGAAGAGAGGTTTTTATAGTGGGAGGCAGGCCTTTCCCAGAGGGGGGGGGGGGGCTGGACATTATTTTATAGGAGGCTGAGTGAAACAATATTAAATGAATTATCAAAAGAAGATCACATAAAGTAGCCCAAATGTGTGAGATTGAATTAAAGACATGTTTAAAAGATACAGAGGTGTGTGGAGATGTACCGTGCTCTAACTTGAGTGAGAAGCTATTAAATGCCTTATGAGCGACATTTCTATTTATTTTATGTAGTCTGAAGTTATAGATGGTCAAAACAATGCGACAACAATTAAATATTTATATGCAAGACTTTTAAAGGTTAGGGAGGGTTAATTGAAGAGTATTCTTGGTAGTGTGTATCCTGACTTGTTGTACGTTGTTTTGGATAAAAGCATCAGCTAAATGAAATCTAATATTGAAAAAAATCTTAGGCTATCTTGGGTCGACTATTGGGTCTCTATGGGATCAATGAAATAAACATGAGGCCATTTGATTTGGGGTTTATCCTAACTGTGTCTGAGGGAAGCCCACTTCAAAGCCCTGATTTAAAGCAACATACTATTGTGGGTCCATACCTGGATAGCAGAAGTTGTGAACTGACACAATAGACTCCGCTCCTACAGGCTACGTAGAGGCGCTGCTTATCATGACTCACAACCAGGTCACTCACAGGACCAGGACACTGGAGGACAGCCTGAAAAAACACGAATCAAACACAGAAAATGTGGACGTAAAGTTATCTTTAGATATCTAGATTTGCAAGTACGCCTGTCAGTGTAAACTGTAAAGCATATGGTGGTGGGCAGTTATTTAGTACTGTACTTGAGTGGATATATCCATTTTCTGCTTCTTCACTACACATCAGAGACAAATACTGTTGTTTTTACTCACCTACATTTGTTTGATAACTTTGCACAATCAGATTCTGGTTAATAGTCCAATTCATAACGAAAAATAATGTATTATGTACTTTTAAAGGTTTAAAATAGCTTTGATCCCTCAAAGAAACTCACAAGCTAATATGAAGGTAAAAAAAAGCTCATTCTTTACCAGCTGCACACATTGATGAACACGTTAATGCATCAATAAATAAATACACAATATTATTAAATGTTTTCATGGGACAGTGTGCAGAATGAGTACTTTTACTTATTGTAGGCACATTTTGACGCTTATTCTTTTACTGAAGACATTTTGAATGCAGGACATTTACTTGTAGCAGAGTATTTCTACACTGAGACATTGCTACTTTTATTTAAGTTTAAGTACTTTGTCCACCACTGAAAGTACATGAGTTACTTACCTTGAGTTTCCTCTCCTGAGGGCTGAAAACATAAGCCTCGTCGCTGCCAGTGCAGAGGAGCACATCTGTCCCAAAACCACACCTGATCCTGGGTGTGCACAAGGTTCCTGCAAAGCCAAACTCTGCACAAGTCTCCACAGCACACCGTCCGTCCATGGTCACACCACCGAAGAAGAAACTGTAGTCCGCATTTGTAACGCTAGGTACTGTTGTTAACACTGTTCATTTAGTGATAATAAAGGGTACAATTGTTGTAAAATGGACAAGGTACTCCAGTCCTGAACCGGTTGTTGATAGAGGAAGGGAAGCCCTCACAGAATTCCGCGCGTCGCGTTTTGGACCAATGAGAGCAAAGAACTACATTACCCATGAAAAATAAGCGGAAGTGTGACGTTTCTTTTTGTTTTTAATGTATTTTATTTTAGCAGACGCAAAACAACAGTGTGTGAAACATGCACAGACACATACATTAATAAACATATACATGTAAGTGAAAATAAATGTAGAAATACATTAAAGATAAATAATGTGTGTTCTGTTTTATTCTCAACATTCATTTTTTTATTTATATATTTATTGATTTATTCTCGTATTTTTGTATTCCTGTATTTCTTCCTGTATTTATGCTTTTTTTTTTTTTTACTCATGTCATGTTCTGCTGTCCATACAAGTTTGATCGTTATGTGCATAAAGGTACAAATTCACTCCAAATCACATCACAATAACACGTTTAGTTCATTGTTTTAATAACACATTGGTGGTACAGAGGTCTATGCATTGGTTTTTCATGCAGGTGCTCGAGGTTTAACACCCAGGGGAGGGACATATTTTGTCTTCTGCGGTGCTGATTTTAATCTGGAGAAATTGTCCCCACCACTTTTTCTAACAAAGTATACAAAGACCCTGAACATAAATCATAAGTCATCTAATTGTTTCTTATAATACAGAAAGTGAAGATGATGTAGGATTCACATTTATTTATGAAAGTATGGAAGGTGGGAGAAATGTCTTCCCAAATATATTTATTTAAAAGTAATGTTTAGAGTTATTTTTTGTTAAAGTTCAGCTCCAGTAAAAGTTTACGGTAAATGCTTCACACTGACCACTGGGTGGCGGACCTGTATATTTATTTTCGCGTTGATCCACGAAGAAGAAATCCGCCAATCAAAACAGTCGAAGCGACTTTCGCCACAATTTGAAATCACCCTTCGCTCTGTGGCTTTAGCTGTTGGAAACATTCTGGTTGAAACAAAAGTTGTTGACGTCTATTTTAACTATACAATGGAACTGTTTAGCGAAGACTCCATCAAAATGTACTTTTATGAGAACAGACTGCAAACTTTCGAGGGGTGGCCGTTTGAAGAAAACTGTTCGTGTACGCCGGAGAACGTGAGTAAAAACGGTTGATCCTGCTAACAATGCTAACAGCTAACCATAGACTGTAGCTAACACAACAACAACTAGCTGTAGCTAAAGTTAAAAACATGTTAATAATGGAATTAAATAACCTGGGTTTAATCGACCTGCAGGTTCACCGACAATAAATAATCCCTCTTGACTTTTGCTTTAATTTAGAGTAACGTTGGCGTTGTCAATACTTAGAAAGGTTCTATAAAGGTAATGCTACGTTAAGAGTTAACACAACGTTTTTGCAATAGCATAAACCTTTGCTTAGCATAGCATAAGCAAAGGTTTAACGTATGTAGGATAGATATGTGCCAAATGGAAAATAAGTGGTTGTTGCTCAAAATAAAGGTCGCGATAATTTGGGAATAGGTTATTTTTTACACTACACGTTATAAGTACTAATTTAAGCATAGAAGTAAATCGTTTATGTGTTTGGTTTGTGAAGCATTCTGTGTTACCTTTTTCTGTGAAAAGTGTTAAATTAAGCATGATTGGATTTTAATACCTGTTTACCCTGAAACTCAGATACATCATTTTGCTAGATGCCACTGATTTTAGTTAATATAGCCTAGCTAACTAGGGCTGCAGCTCAATATTATTTTCATTGTCTCATTTCCTGGTTGTGTTTTCAAGGAATGGATTAATGGATTCCATTCCCAGGGACCTTTGTGACATCCTCACACAGCTTGTTTGTCTCTTTTCTAAACCCAAATATACTACATTTACAATGGTATACAACTGCAAATAGCCGCAAACCCTTGCATTTAAACATTTGGAACCAACAACTAACATTTGTAATACTTCAGCGAACCATTCATTTAATGGTGGATTAATAGCTCATATTTTCAATCATTGGGTCTATTAAATGAGTAAGGTTAAATGGTTACTTTCAAAGTACCATTATTTTTGCAATCAACTCGTCATTTCAGCATTAAATACAGCTTTTCCTTTATTATAATGTCAGGGTGCCCGCGGGGTCTTACAACGTATTAAACGTTGATAAATCAATTTAGCGAAAATGAAGGCTATTAAAAAGTATTAAAGGGCATTTTCCAAGGTATTACATTTTGTAGCTTGTTTTCAATAAGTATATAAATGGTCCAAAGAGGTTGTATTCTACAGTCTGCCTGAATGTAATCATTGCGTAGGTGTGTAGTGTGATTCTGTGTAGTTTATTTATGGCATCCCGTTGGGTTTGACGTCATCTGAACAGGACATCGCACGCTCACTGCTTGATAGCGCGCGAAGCTCCGTTTACGCCGGTTGTTAAACAACATCGTTATGGGGAAATGCAAGTTTGCATCCAAATGGTTTGAAGATAAGGAGGAAGGACAATCAATACTGTATATAGTCAATGTGAGGTAAAGTGTGTCGTCAAGGTAACCGGTTAAAACTCCAAGTGGCGATGAGCTCTTAAAATGTATGGAAAGGGTCTTAAAAAAGGTAATACATTTGACTTCAGGGTTCCTGCATACACCCTGAATGTGGTCTGTCTCTTCCATTGTTTCCCCAGATGGCCAAAGCTGGCTTCATACACACTCCTTCAGATAACTGCCCGGACATCGCCATGTGTTTCTTCTGCCTCAAAGAGCTGGAGGGCTGGGAGCCACACGATGACCCAGAGTACGATGATCACATTACTAAACGTACTGCTCAGAGAAGAACCATGGATGAAATATTAGTCTAACTCATCACTCTTTTGTTTTTGTTGCCAGAAAGGAGCACAAATCTCATTCGGCAGCCTGCCAGTTCATCGCCCTGAAGAAGAAAGTAGAAGAGCTGAACGTGGAGGAATTCTTCAAACTACAGAAGGAGAGGCACAAGTTCCAGATTGTACGTTTTAGATACAACTATGTTACTGCCAACGTACTTCTCAGATCTTACTTTTTGTTACGCATTTTAAAAACTACACACAAATACTTATCCAAATGTAATTTCCTTCCTTCCCTCAAAGATAAAATCCTGTAACAACGACATCACCAAGTTTGAAGAGGCAGCCAAACAGAGACGAGCCAATATCATTAAGACGGCCATGGTGGAAGAGTGACACGATGACGGATGCAGATGAATGAGAAGATTAGTTGTAGCTGGCTGACTGACTTGATTGATATCCGAGATTCCTTTATGTCTTCTTTGTAACTGTCATATTTTATATAGTCTTTTTTTTATCAGTTTTTAATCAATAAACATGTTCTTTCTACCTTCATTTATGTATCAGGGTTCTTACGGTCATTAATAACCTGGAAAAGTCATGGAAATTCAAAACGCTAATTCCAGGCTCTGGAAAAGTCATGGAAAACAATATTTTTCCCAAAGCATTGGAAAAGTCATGGAAATGTAACTAAAGTTGCATCAAATATAATTTATATGTTATCTAATCGATGAAATAGTAATACTATAATGATAATAAATATTGTATCGTATAGTAATGAAACGTAAAATGGCATTTAACTGTCGAGGTATTTTGCTGGTGAGAGATGTTAGTTGCTTTAGCGTGTAGAAGCTAGTAAGCCTATTATTTGTTTTAGATTAGACACGTGACGCACAACATGTTTCATATCTAGACCTTATTTTCCTGTTCCATGTTAAAATAAGCCATTTTCAGTGGTACCGCTGAGAGAATAATTTAAAAATTAGGTAAAGGTCATGGAGAAGTCGTTCAAAAAGTGTATGAACCCTGATGTATGTATTATCTCACGGGGTTATTCCTGGTTCAATAAAGTTTTGACAAAAACTTGATTCTGATGTTAAATACTGAAATGAGCCATCTAGGTGCGTCTGAGCATGTGTGAAACTGGCAAGAGGAAAAGCTATACACTCAATAAAAAGGTCTGGCTTTATTTTAAGTAATATTTACTGTTAAAATATGATATTATTGAATTTGATCTGTCCGGTGATGCTCGTTTAACAACCCAATATAGGTTTTTACAAATACGTTTCCTTTATAATGACATGATACCGCAAGCTTGGAAAGCATAGGAACATCATCAGGTTACACTACTAGGTATTGTCTTACTTAGACTAGGTAACTAATAAGTAAGTGTAACGGAATACCCTTTTTAAGTAAACCTGCTGACTAATGTCTCCACATATTCCCTTATGATTGTCTTGCGTAAACGTGTGCGCCTCCGGACAAATCAAGTCCCTCCCAGAGAAGAAGAAGAAGCTGTTGTTCGCGCATCTCTCTCACTTCATCATTCAGTCCGGGGTTAGTTCATCTCCGTCCTGCAGATCTATCCCGGACAGAACACATTTTGGATAACCTTTTATATTATGGGGATTTATTGCGCTTCGACGATTAAAAGATTGGATCACCACTGAAAGAACATCTGCGTTACGCGCGAGTTAATCCCGTAACCGTTTTACGCGTGAAGTGATCCTCACCTGCGGGAGAATGAAGGTGACTCTCGGCTCTCTGGTGATCACAGCCGGGATCTGCGGGCTGCTGAGCTTCGCTTTCCTGGCCACTTCCCTCGGAACGCAGTACTGGTACATCATAGAGATGAATCCCATGAATGTGAGTGACTTTGAGGACATGAGCTCCCACTCGGGATTGTGGAGCATCAACGAAGGTAATAACTCTCTTTTTGTTATTGACATTAGTGCTGCTATATTGGGGATGGGGAGCATGAGTGGGGGTGAAATATAATTTAATGACAACCATTTGTGTATGACTGAAGTGCTTTTTTATTGTGACTACAGCAGGTGAGAAGAACGTAGACTCCATTGACTCTTTCACAGCTGACGAGTCCAGATACTCTGAGACTGAGCTGCAAATGCTGAGTGAGTCTCTTTCATCTGAATAATGTTTTATTGAAACACTAATAAGTCATTCACAGTGAGAATGAAATGAAGAATGAATGAAGAACACATGAGCAGAGATGCATGGTATGTAGGCTACTTGTACTGTACTTCTATCCAATTTGAAATCCTGTAATGTTTTCTTGAATGCAACCATATCTCTTGGTTCCAATAATCACATTACCTCATGTATTACGCCAGGAATGAAAAGTATTATTTCCTAATATGTTGGCTATTCTGACACACAGTCCTTTGCACAGCTGATATATGAGCAACACAATCTAACTTCAAGGTGCATTGGATGACTTGTATGTCTCAATTGTATGCATTCAATATGTACTTAGTTAGGGCCCCGCTAGAACATATTAAAAGTTAAAGTGTGTTTCCAAAATTCTTCAAACCGCCTCCATCTTGGATAAAACCCTGTGGTTCAAATAATCACCGATAAGGTTCTTGCATTGTCCACACATGCATAACTCAACACGTGCATCATTACACACCTGTTTGTGTGCATGTGTGTGTCTGCAGGTATGCACGGTGCCATCGTGGTGGTGCTCCCCATCAGCCTGGTGCTGCTGCTGTTCGGGGCGATCTGTGGGCTGGTCAGCTCTCTAGCCCGGAGCCCCCTCCTCCTCACCGGCACCGCCGCCTACTTCTTCATCTGCAGTGAGTCCAGCTCCAGTTTCCTCCACATTTACTCAAGTACTGTCCTTACATTTACTTGAGTATTTTCCATTGTATGCTTCTTAATACTTCTACTCCACTACATTGTGGAAGCTAATATTGTACTTAGGACTCCACTACATTTATCTGACAGCTTTAGTTACTTCACAGATTTAGTTTTGAGCTAACACAGAATGTAAATCAACAGTGACATTATTATAGGGTAAGACATCCAGCAGCAGTATAGTCATTCAAATTAGCTTCACATTTACAAGCATTGATGAACATAAAACATCAATAGTCATATTCCAGTAATATAGATGACGCTGTAATGAGTCATAATGCGTAACAAATGATCTTATTTTTGTTACTTAAGTGTATTTAAATACAATAGTTTTGTACTCAAACATTAATCAGACTATGAATGCTGGACTATACTTGTAATGGAGTTTTTTTTTACAATTTCATATTTCTAATTGTACTATCTAGATCTACATCTTCCATGACTGGCTCCCAAATCTGCAGATGTGTTTCGTGCACCCGCTGAGATATTTTGCCATCAATTCCAGATAGAGCAATTAAATACAAAACCGCAAGGCTTTGCACTCAAGATGAATCATAGCTACTATTACTACTGCCACTACATCAAAGAGCTTCAGAAGCCAGAGTAGGAAGTCCCCCATGTGAACAGTATGGACAAAGCTCTCTCACAAATACTGCGCCTGGGATTTTCTTTTTATCTAGAAGACAGCGCTGCTTTTATATGGCCCAACTATTGAAATTACACATCGTGGAAGAGATGGTGTTAATAAAAATGACACCATATATCACATTAAGTGCAAGAAAGAGAGTCATTCTGCTTTGGATCATTTACCTCAGCGTTAAATAAAGCCGCAGCCATTATGTGCCGGTGTAAAGGAGCCAATTGTCCCGACACACGTTGTTAATGATCTTTGCACCCAAATGAACACGATACCTCAGAACGGTTTCTGTGCAACGCTCTCAGACCTTTTCCACCACAGCATTTTCCTGACATACATGCAGTGGGACAACGAGACCAGTGCATGAGAAGCACTCCTAATGCAATAAGGATTTGAACAATTATCCTTATTTGGGCTTTTTCATGGCAAAAAACATTTAAATCAAAGCATAGTTGAACTGCAACACAGTTAAATAATAGATAATGCAATATTGAAGTCCCTTTGTAAGAAGAACAGAGGCAGAATACTCAGAAATCAGATTAAAGGAGCACAGGAAAGATGCAAATGCTTGTTTTTTGGTGAGATTAGAACTCGGTCACGATCAATGCCGTGTGTTTCATTCGGTATTTAACTCACTGTTTGGTTTGATAGAAGAACTAGAACGCTGTGCAGGGTTTGTTGGACTATATAAGGCTGGAGTTGGCATTAGAGCAAGCCATGATGGTTAATGTGTGCAGACGGGAACACGTTGTGTGCACTGCTGTGTGAAACCGACCTTCTGTATAGTTATTGACCTCATGAGGCCAAACGAACTGACGGAGTGTGTTATTACAATAAAGACTGATTGGCTGTTTGATTCGGCCATATTGGTTAAGCATGCATGAACGGGCAGGTGTGTGTGTGTGTGTGTGTGTGCGTGTGTGTGTGTGTGTGTGTGTGTGTGTGTGTGTGTGTGTGCTTAAGCGTGCGTGTGCGTGCGTGTGCGTGCGTGCGTAAGCGTGCGTGTGCGTGCGTAAGCGCGCGTAAGCGCGCGTAAGCGTGCGTAAGCGTGCGTAAGCGTGTGTGTCTTGTTGTTGTTAGAAGCCTTCCTTCACTCCTCGTATGGGTTAGGAGAGATTTTATTGATCTGTGTGGAGATGTAACAGAGGTCTTTATTTTCTATGTTTTCTATATCTATACACAGTTTCATGTTGAATCAGAACAGTGGCCGTGTTTCACATGAATTATTTCTAGACTGTGGTTGTAATCTCATTTTCATTTTCAAAGGAAGTCCCAACATTCTTTCCACATTGGAAATACATGGACACATGATGTGTAAAGGAGATAAATACATAAAAACAACACCATGCTCTCACAACCAGTGGCTGTTCATTTAATAAGAGGGGCACATTTCATGTAGATTTGAACATTTTGAGTTTCGTATAAAGTAAAAAAAGCAACATAAAATACCATTATTGGTGTTTGATTTAGTAACAGAGTTTGTTTCATGACTTTGTTACAATTAACTTGTTTTTTTATTAGCTTTGGCCCAAGATACAGAACATTAAAAGAAGATTGGGGTAATAAATGCATTATTTATGCAGCCAAACGTTGTGTTTATGTTATTTCTTAACATTTGGTTCAGTAACTTAGTTGCAATTTATTAAATTACATTACATAACTTTGGCCCTGCTTACAGCACAGTAACCTTGTTTATCTATACAACTTGTGTGTTTAGCTATTGGATTAGGAGCACAGAAATTGGTAAGAAAAGCACACACTTTTCTCCTGGTCCTAGAATGGGTTAAAAGCAGAGAACACATTTCCCTGTGTGGTCTGTGTGCTCTGCATGTGTGACCATTAAATAGGGTTTCATCCCTCCGATTCTATCTATCTAATTAATTCAACTTAATTTAAATTGTACGTCATTTTCTTAGATGTGGCAAAGTAGATTTGCATCAGAAAAAATGGCAATCAAAATGTGTGTCTCTCTAATGTTCTGTATATTAAAGGGGACCTATCATGCAAAATGCACTTTTTTATGTCTTTTATACATAACTATGTGTCCCCGGTGTGTCGGGGAACTCACGCAGCGTCAGAAAATAAAACCCTCTCTCTTTTCCTCCGTACCCAAATCTCTAAAAACGGGGCTACAACGGAGCTGATCCAGATTTGCGTCCGATATGACGTCATATCTGAAATGTGGACCCACGGCCCAATCAGAAACGTTGCTATCAGAAACAATGCCCGACTGTTTTGGACGTAATATGGTCGGTGTTTACATTAGCATCGCTAACACTCAGAGCTAACCTGTACTGGAGAGCATGTGTGTGAAGAAGCAGGAAATAAAAAGGAACTCACCTTGTGGTATAACCGGCAAGAGAGAAAGCCTTTGAGCTCCATACTGTTTCAGAAATAATCCATGATAATTCATGATATGGCGTTTCATCACGGCAGTATTTAGTTTAGACAGTAGCTGCCGGGTCCCGCATAAGCTCCGCCCCTCCTTTTCTTTTATCACTTTTTTTTTTTTTTTAAACTTTATACCCAAAATCATCACTTTAGAAACAGGAAGTGAAATAGAGGGATATGAGGCATGGCTAGAATGGGTGATCTGTTTGGTATTTTGAGCAAAACACTTCATAGACATGTTTTTTATATATCTGTATATATCTGAGACCTATGCTATTGCCTACAAATAGCATGATAGGTGCACTTTAAATCATGCCATCTTTACATGGACTGCACATGCTGGAACATACACTCGTAGGTTATGGAATATTCCCCTTGATTTCAACTTAACAACAAGGGAAATACTATAAATCTCTTAAAATGTGTCCATTACAAAAGGGTAGTTGGCCATGTGGTTAAAATCACTATCACACGTGAAATAAGCAACAGAAAATGAGAAATATTAAGAGAATATTAAAGCATTTTTCAAATAAATTGTCTTTAGATTTTCTCCTCTCAGCCAGGAACACAGAAACTGCTGAGATGCAGATCTATAAAAAGCTGTCTCTTCAGATTCTCTGTTAATGTGCTCTGTCTATGCATGGGTTAATTGAGATTCAGACAAAGGCACTTTCTGATTGGGTTTTTACATTTATTTTGAAAAGTAATTGATCCTGTCTAAATACTAACATGAAGGAGGTTTTGGTTTGTAACTGCAGTACATGTCAAACACCTCAAATGATCTGAACTGCACGATGTAACACCTTTCATGATTGGAAATATTCACGAGGTGTTCGAGCTACAGCGGAGAAAACCAGCATCCATTAAGACACATTTAAAAGAGCTGAGAGAACATGCTACTTAGAGCTTAGAGCATGACATGGGACCTTTAAGGGCGACTGTGGCTGCGAGGGAGTGCGGTCGTCTTTCAACCAGAAGGTCGTGGGTTCGAT
Source organism: Gobionotothen gibberifrons (assembly GCA_943591055.1). Lineage (NCBI taxonomy): Eukaryota > Metazoa > Chordata > Actinopteri > Perciformes > Nototheniidae > Gobionotothen > Gobionotothen gibberifrons. The sequence continues at coordinate 293,997 of CALSBZ010044884.1, read as the reverse complement.
CCCAGCCCGTACAGTCAACATGTCGATGTATCCTTGGGCAAGATACTTAACCCTGAGTTGCTCCCGATGGCCAACGGTGTGTGTGAGTGTGTATGAATGTTAGTTAAGGTACACTGCTCTGTATGGATGGGTGTGAATGGGTGAATGACATGATGAAGCGCTATACAGTCCATTTAAGAATAATGAATCTGAACCTGGTTATAAGATGTAAATCAGGGTCCTTGTCAGATTGGAGCAATTAAGTAAATAGAGCTGGATTACTCATCCATGAAATGAAAAAAGAGAACCGTAGTTATTGACAGTATTTCTTTGTACCTGTTGCTTCCTTATTCCATTCATTAAATAAGAAAAGCCCAATTAAATGTTACTTTGAAGTTTCGATTTTAATTTAAAGAAATATATAATATAGATAGATTTGTTAAATCTCATGCTGGATAAGACCACCGAGGAAGACCTTAACGAAAGCTGCTATTTAACAAGCCCTGTCCTTCATTAGAAATATATAATAATACCATAAATGAGCAGTCAAAACAACCACAGAAGTGAAATAATAATAGCCAAGCATAAAGGAGAAGAAAATGTTAATTATGTCAAATGATGATTTAAAGAACAATACAGAGAGGGCATTTATTTAATTGGTATCACTGTTCATGTTTTATTGTTTTATGGTTCTGTGATATAACTCTTGTTTGTTTATAACTGGGTTCAATTATGTTTCTCCATCTTTATTGTGTATCTGTAAATCACTGGGCTTAATCTTGCATGAAAGCTGCTATATAAATCAAGTTTATTATTAATATTATTATTAAGAAATCCATAAAATAATAAGAAAACTGATCTGTGACTTTATAATCATAGCAAATGCTGCTTTAAAACTCGTCCAAAACCCTTGTTGTTTATCGCATTCAATATGTGTTCTGTATTAGTTGCCACTGTTATTGTAATACATTAAATATAATATGAAATCTCCATAATATATGTCACTAATGGCGCATTTCCACTACAGTTTTTGGTTGCGTTTCCACTAGGCGTAGTTCTGGCTAGCGGGTACTTTTTCACAGTTTTTCTGGCTCTTCAAAATCGAGATTCTTTCCGGGCCAACAACCGGGCTGAGTATGCTAAACTAGTGAGAGAATCGCTGGCAACTACAACAAAATGAACATATTTGACCGTGATTTAATTGTAATACACGTTTCAAAATGATGCCGAAGTAACAACATACTGATACCGGTTAGTAAAAACCATGAATTAATGCTTTGACAAGTCTGCAGACAGACGGCAGGCGAAACACCTTTTAAAATGCGTGTTTTCTGAGCTAAGCTAACGTTGTATATGCTCCGACCGTCCACACTCACAACAACGGCCTACAGACATCAATAAAGCAGCGACTGTATTCTCCATGACACAGACAGTCTGTGGTTTGTACTTGTTTAACTGTTGTCTAGTTTCTGAACAGATATGAGGAGCTGTGAGCTCTGAGGGCTAACAGCTAACGGCTGATGTTGGTTTTGTGTTTCGCATTGAAGATGACTTCACGGCTCCGCCTACACTGCGTTACTATAGTTACTGCCCCAGCTACTAAACTGTAATGGAAACGCAGCATAAAGTGAGCCTGGCCTAACAAGGCTGAGCGAGGCCCTGCAGTGGAAATGCTGTCTGTTTACTCAATGATAGAAAGGTTTGGGAACCGCTGCTGTTGGCTACCACACACCCAACTTGATAATCATTTAACCTACAAACCAATGATATAAATGTGTGAGAGTTAGATTACCGTTAAGCACGTTAACACTATTATATTAACCTGGGTATTTACAGTAATCGGATTATTGGTGAGCACAAACACGAAGTGCCTGAGCTCTTCTCTTATGACCTCGATAAAGAAGACCTTGTGATGGCTGACACTTAAAAAGACCCTTTATATTCTCACTGTAATCAGCAGCACATGGCGATGTGTGGAGGGGAATACAGGCTTTAATTAGATTGGGCTTGACTCGTGAACTTGTTGACTGTCCGACTTTTAAAATATCCCAGCTTCGAGACGGGTGTTTCTTTGTTTTCTGGTGTCGTTGTAAAGTGACTTTGCCCTGTTTGTTTTTCACCCTTCTGCTCTTAACCTCTTAAGCCCTAACCCTAACCCTCAGGCTCGAAAATGACATGCCCAGAATGAATGAGTATATCTTCACAACTAAAAGGGGTATATGAATAATCTTTTTTATCAAAGCAATGATTCACCTGTGAGTTGGCTGTAGACGTGTCAGAATCATAATAGGTGTTGCTGTGTCAGAGTAAATTCAGTTAGAGTTAACCCTAACCCGGAGGCTGGGGGCAATAGGGCTGAAGAGGTTAAATAAAATAATCAATTAAATTATATAAAAATGGAATGAGTGTTTACCGAGTGTGCCATCAGTCAGGATGTAGGGTTGGAAGAGTTATTCGTATTCCCTTACAATGACTAATTACCTGTAGAAACACATTAAGCACACATAGTTGTTTAAAGGACCCTATCATGCTCACTTTCAGCTCACTTGTTGTGCCCCTTCTGTGACATGTTTCCATGCTTTAATGTTCATGTTGAGCTTTGGGATTTCAGCCTTTGCACACCATTTACATGCACACAAACCTAAATAACACACGACAGGAAAGGGAACACCCCTTAAAACATGATAGGGCCCCTTTAACAAACCAAGTGTCAACTTACTGCATTTAAAAAGAATGAAGAAAGCCTTTCATTGCTTCTCTAAATCTGATCTCCTTGAATAGTGACAGTATTTCAGAATGAACAGCTGGCACTGAACGATAATGGTGTTCCTCTTTTCCCCTTAAAAAAACGTGTCCCTGTTAGCTGTAACTCCCCAAGCGTATATACAGTATACACACATAAATGTGTATGAATATAACATTTAAATGATCTTTTAATTGCTTTGTTCTAATGTTGCAGCTTCTTTCCTCTCCAAGCATTAAACAGCCTGATGGGTATTTGCCTGACTCCCTGCAGGGCCGTTCCTCTGCCTCCTCTCCACTTCCTCTTCCTCTCAATTCATATTCTGAGGAAGTTAAGGTTCCCTCTGGAAATGAGAACATTTACCAAGTCATGATGTTCAAACCAGAACAGGATGTGATGTCATGTTGTGTAGCTAAACAGCACACGTTTCTGTTATCATGCCGTCTGTTGTCTCTGTAAAGCTAACGTTAGCTAATAGCCACTATACACAAAGTAAGATAAGATGAGATTTCATTCATACCGAAGGAAATTGTTGTGCCAGAGTTACAAAAATACAATAAACACAAAAGCATAAGTACATTAATTTATTATTTTTATGGGTTAATATTCAACATCATTTCAAGAATTGGACAACTAAAGATGTTGACCTGATGATGATATTAGAGGAAAAGAGAGGGACATCTCCAAAAAGTATTATTAAACATTAATGTTAACATGCAACAAAATGTCATTTCAATCCATGTAATACTTGTTGATGTATTTCACTTTTAACCCACATGCATAACTCTTGCATTAAAAGTCAGGGGATGACTGAAGTACTAAGGATGTATCCTCTGGAGAACATGAATGTCTAATTTAAAGTGTCATGTCAACCCATCCAATATTTGTAATGGTTTAATAGCCTGGACCAAAGAAGTGGACAGGCAGACGGATACATTGAGTAATACCTCAGTAAAAACAGTCAGAAAACGATTGAAAATCAAGGATAAAAATACAAAGATACAAAATCTTCACAATCTTTCAATCAATTACCAAAATGTTTTCTGATAACATCTTCCACAAATGGCTTAAATCCCTTTAGTTGTCCTGTCTGTACAACGTGAGGCAGTTTCTGTCTCTGTGTTTCTCTGCATAGAAATGAGAGCTCAGATGCAGCTTCCTCCTTGTTCTCTGAGCTGGAAGCACCTTGGGGTGTAATCGTAATAAAAGGATTATTAGTCCCACCCTGGGTAGCCTCTGCGCTCCACTTGCATCCCCTTAAAACCAGTAGCAAGTCGTTAAAATTAAAAGGGTTTCCAATAGCAACACTATGAAAGTGGCGAGGACAGTATGGCTTTGTGCGTGTCTGAATCAAGTCTCTGATGAGCAGGATGTTGAGTAAGCAGTCAGCACGAACGTCATTATATTTCCTGTCTGTCCCAAAATGAGATTTTGGGAAGCTAATGGCAGCATGTTATTGTGGGTTTAATTGATAAGCTCTCAGCACGCAGCTCTGGCTGGTACAAATATCCGCTGTATAATTTGCTGGAGTACAATGCCAGCTTGAACATTGCCTTAAAGGGACAGTTTACCCCCAAATCAAAAATTGATATTCTCCCTCTGACCATCAGGATGGTTTTGGTGTCAGTCGCTGTGAGCTGGAGGAAAGGCAGAGAAGTGTATTGATGATAATGGAAAGATTAAGATTAACTTTTATTAATCCCTGCATTTGACCCATCCTAGTGTTAGGAGCAGTGTGCTGCCATTTTGAACGGCGCCCGGGGAGCAGTGTAGGGAACGGTGCCTTGCTCAGGGACACCTCGGTAGCACTTGGTCTTGCCGGGACTTGAACTGGTGACCTTCCAGTTGCCAAGCCAACTCCCTATCGACTTCGCCACCACCGACCGAAATGATGGAAGTTGGTGCTAAAAGCGCCAACAAACAACATTTAACAGCAATGTCTCTTTCAAGCAATCTTTATTATGTTACTAAAGATAATCCGTAGACCTTGTTGCTTTCTGTTTCACCCACAAATATTACAAAAACACATGTTTGTCTGCCTTCTCTTGGGTGGATGGGTTGTGGTGCCAAAAAATAAATAATCCAAAGAGATGAGCAGTGATGTATGTTTCTAGAATTCATGACTGAGTTAAAATAATCCACAGACCTTGTTGTGAGCAGTTTCATCAAGGAACTATTTTATCTCGAACAACACCCACAAACCGGATCCCTGTGGAGAAGAAGCGTGCAGGTACTTGAGTGAAGTGAACAGAATGGACTCCAATTGTATAACTTGAGCTTTCACAAGCCTCTCATCCATGAAAAAGGCTTTCTTCTGCACGGTGATGTGGTTGGCAGGTGTAGTTCTATAGACAGAAAATAGTTCCTTCATGAACAGTGTCATAATTTCTGGAAAGAGACATTTTTGTTGAGTTTTTCAAATGTGTTATTTGGGGACTTTGAGCACCAAAACCTGAGCACCATCTAGTTCCATTATATTCAAGACAAGGCAGATATCTTTACCAGTCAGTAACCAACACGAACAATACAGATTGACAAAAAGCAATACAGTTTTGATTTAGAGTGAACTATCCTTTTAATAGTCTTTGTTTTTCTTTATTCCCACAAAAAGAACTAATTTCTTACATTTTTTCAATAAACAAATGGCCAAAATGATGAGTAAGTCAAACCCAGCACTGTTTTAAGTCTCTGTATGTGTGTCTCTGTGCAGGTCTGATGACCCTGTGTGGAGTGAGCCTCTACATGATCTACTCCTACCAGGCTCTGGCGGAGACGGAGAGGCTGGTGGGGGCGGAGGGTCTGGCCCACGTCCACACCTCCTTCGGCTGGTCTCTGGGTCTGGCCTGGCTCTCCTACGGCCTGGAGCTGCTCACCGGGGTCCTGCTGCTGCTGGCTGCCAGGAGGGCCAAGCAGCAGTGCAGGAGTCCCAGAGCCTGACTCTAACTCCAGGGCCCAAGAGTTCAAAACGTTTAATCCCTATTTGATCAGATCAGATTTGACTTTTTGGAGAGTTCAAAACAAAAAAACAGGATTAGGATCAATTTGATATCCGATCAGATCAGGAAATCCAATCCAAGCTTTAATCTGGATCAAATCTTCAAAATGGGGAGTTCAAACCGACAACACAGGATTGGGATCAGTTTGATCCCAAAAAACAGGATTATCCTGATCCCACCAGAGGGGTGGATTTCCAGTGGATTACCAGAGCAAAATGTACTGTACAATTTATTTTAAAATATGTTTCAATATAAATAAGATGGCAAAGTTTGTTAACTGAAATAATACACCATGTTTAGCCTTCATGGCAAATCAATTTTATTTTTCATTTTTTGCTCACGTTTGTGGTGGCCTATTTAGTTTTCAACCAAATGTTGATGACATAAATGTTTATGCTCATAAAAGTATCACAACAAAGATTGTCAATCACAAATGTAATTTAGATTAAAGAAAAAATATCTTCAACAAAAAAACAGTCCATCATCTGTCATCACCTTTCAAAAGTAAGTGCGGACAATAGAAGTCTCTGCAATGTGGTCTCTTGTCTTCCTTATATTATTTTTCATATCCACTAGATGGCGCTCGGTAGGATTAAAGCACTGATATTCAGGATCTAGTAATCTTGAAAAATCGTAATCTGGATCAGGCTGATCCGCTGATCCTATCCTGAATTGCTTTGAACTACAGGGACAAAATTTGGCCGACTTGTCTGATCCTGGATCACAAAAAATGGGATTTCAAAATCTGATCGGATCTGATGGAGATTAAAAGTTTTGAACTCTTGGGCCCAGAGGATCCAACACCTCCAGGAGGGAAACTGGACTGATGGGTTACTGACATGTGGCTCTGCCTTAGAAAAGGTTATTAACAAGAAGCTTTAAAGGAACACGAATGTTCAACTGAAGAGGTGTCTGACTGTTAAAGAGAGTATTTTATAAGGTTGATGTCCTCAAATCTGCTTTAAATGTGATAAATTGTGCCCTCTTGTGGTCTGATTTTAAGAAGTCTAAAGATAACTGTATAGGGAAAAGATATTGTTGTATTTTGCCTTTTACAGGAGTAGAGAAAATATTTAAAATAAACAACAAACGTATACAAATCAAAAGTAAAAATATGCACATCTATGGAGTAACTATAGTCAACAATATAACAAGAAATAAGTTATAATACACTTGTGCCAATCCATGCTTACTGTCACACTTTCAATCTGTGCCAAATCAAACTGAGGATCTCAGAGTCTACATGTCTACACACATTCACTCTCCACATGCTTAATCAGTGTGGCTTTGAAGGTTTGAAGTGTTAGAAATGCCAAACCTGTGTTGTCTATATATTCACATTTTACTTCAATGTTTTTTCTACTAAAAATATATCCATTTTGGTTCACCGTGCCTGCTGGTTAAAAATGTGACTGTTGTGCGGCTACTTACTTATTGTCTGTATTTTGAGCCGATTGATAATTTAAAGTTTATACTGTTTATTCAGTACTTTGGGATTGAACAATGTCTACGGTGTTTTTCTTTAGTTATTTTTTGAAGAAGAATTGTATCCATCTCAATTGTTAAATGTATTTCCTTGCGTGCAAGCAGCACTTGTGACTGGGGGATTTGACTCGAAGGCCAAAGGTAGTTTTGTTGTTTTACTATTAGCACTGAGCAGAGAGGAAGACTGATCCTGTTGCTGTCACTCATATCGGACAGGATCCTTTCAGAAATGCACATTATTAAACACTTTTCCCAGACGTTTCTAAGGCAACGTAAACATCCTGTCGGTCCTCACAAAGGATGGAAAGTGGGCATGAGAGGAGATGTGTGCAGAAAACTGAAGATTCATTGTAGTCATCGGATGAAACCATCCAGCTGTAGTCAAGGGGAAACAAGCACCAAGACATTGCAGTGCAAACAGAAGCTATATGTTGGTTTTCCAATAAACTATAAGTTGAACGTATCTCTGATTCGTCAAGCTCCAGCTTCCAGACAGAAATTCCTCCATTGGACTCCTTTGTTTTTTTCTCAAACATAGGGTTGGGGTTATTGGCTAGCGCTCCAACACATTCTACTAATAGGCTAAGGGGCGGGACATCTATACAGGGTTCATACACTTTTTCACCAATGATTTTCAATGACTTCTCCATGACCTTTATCTAATTTTCCATGACCAAAAAAATGACTCTTTCTCAGCGGTACCACTGAAAATGGTTTATTTTAACATGGAACAGGAAAATAAGGTCTGCATATGAAACATGTTGTGCCTATCTAAAACAAATCAAATAGCTTACTAGCTTCTATTAAAATCTCTCACCAGCAAAATACCTCGTCAGTTAAATGCAATTTTACGTTTCATTACTATACGATACAGTATTTATTATCATTATAGTATTACTATTTTGGCGATTAGATAAAATGTAAATTATATTTGATGCAACTTTAGTTACATTTCCATGACTTTTCCAAAACTTTGGGAAAAATATTGTTTTCCATAACTTTTCCAGGACCTGGAATTAGCATTTTGAATTTCCATGACTTTTCCAGATTTTTAATGACCGTAAGAACCCTGTCTATAAATGGTTGACCAATCACAACAGAGCCGGCCAGCTAACCAATCAGAGCAGACTGGGCTCTGGTTTCAGACAGAGGGTGAAAAGAGGTGCTGCAGCACACAAATAAAGAGCTTTTTGAACATTAAAGCATTGAGACATGTCCCAGTAGACACTAAGCCTACTCCTGTGACCAGTGTGAGAAGAGCTTTAGCCATTCAGGCGATTTGAAGATTCACAAGCGAACCCACACTAGAGAGAAGCCTTTCACCTGTGACCAGTGTGAGAAGAGTTTCAGGGACTCAGACTCATTGAAGCGCCACCAGATACACCACTCCTTTGACCAGTGGAAGAAAGAGTT
>CALSBZ010044884.1:254689-269931 GCA_943591055.1 Gobionotothen gibberifrons | reverse complement strand
ATTGACAAACATCATATGTGTAATTCGTGGCACAATTCAAACGGGATCGAAAGATAATCTTTCTCTCTCCATAGACTTCAATACAAACTTTTTCCGAAATAAGGTCCCATGAGTCCCACCGGAAGGGGAGGGACTTCGCCTCTAGACAGTCTCGCTGTGGCCTTTAATAAGTGAACACAGAGGTGGCAGGAAGTGTGTTTCTGTGTCACAAATGGCCAGTCCCTAACCTGTACTTAGTGAACACTTCTGAAACGCAGACACTTTCCTGCTCCTTCAAACCTCTCCACTTGACACTTAAACACACATGGTGAAAATGCTCACACACACCCAAACACACACAAAGTGCTCAGGCATGCATTTTGACCTTGTACTATGGAAAAACACAAGTGTTGCCGTCACAAATGTGAGAAGAGGTTTTTTTACATACTTCCTAAGCATGCACTTAAACTTAAATACGTCACCGTGCCTGAGGAGCTTTATTCTCCAAGTGGAAAGCATCACTCTCCCAGGAGGCTTAATTAAAAAGTCCCACATCTTCATTCCCTAACAACACTTCCTGCACTGAGGGCCTTCAGGTGATTACTACTCGGCTAATTTAACAGGAACAAAAAGCTTTTAGTACAGTAAGTAGTACAGTCATCTCACACCCTCGCCTAGTATGAGGGAATGTGAGCTGCTCTTAACTACAGTCCATTTCCTGCTATGACGTTTAAGAAAATAGAGATTTAGTCTGTGGTTTACTTATTTCATTATGCAACAAAAACCTGCTTGTTTTGTACTCAACTCGCATCAGCAGTCAGTGTTTTTACTTCAATATAAATCCTGTAATAAGTACTTTGCAGGCCTGTTAAGTGCTTATCTGTGCTGCACAGTAACATAAGGATGGCGGCAGCTGTGCATATACTATACTGTTTGTCTTTTGCATCAGTTTTAGTCAATGTTTAGCTTGTGGACTTTGCATCTGAATATGACTATTGGAAAAATCAGGGAGGCTGACTGTAAGAAGAATACTGTGATAATCGCCTGTAATAAACATATACATTCTAGGATTGACTGTACGATGAATGAAATATGCTTAGAAATGATCATAGGTGTTAATGAAATGTAATCTGGAACAACAGTTGATGACATTGATGTCTGATGCCAACATCTTAATGAAAGATCAGATCACCAATGAATTTAAATCAGGATTATTAATAAAAAACAAGTTATTGTTCTATTTTTTTGGTGAAGAAATTGATACTTTCACCTCACAATTTACTAATCACAAAAATGCCATTAATTGTGATGAAATAACCATTATTTCAGTAGCATTTTAAGGTAATTGTACTCAAGTATTTCCATTTATACTTGTAATATATATTCAACACTACATTTCGGAAGCCAACCTTAAACTTGTTAGAATATTCAGATTGATAATTTAACCTTAAAGTCAACTCATTAATTGTGATGTTATATTATAAGTAGTTGCTACAATTAAAATACAAATTGACTGTATTTTTTCCAGCTGAAACAATAAATGAAAGTTGCATCAATAAATAAAATCCAACAAAATAATATATAATTGTAAAATAGTACAATGTGTGCATAATGAGTACTCTAACTCAGAGTACTTATTTGGTTTTTTTAACCTACAAATGTACTTTCAACACTATGGTATTGCTTCTTTTACATAAGTAACATATCTGACATCTTCCACTTCTAGACATTGCTTAATTTTAGAGCCAAATTGAGAACCACATTTGACAATAAATCTGTTTGTCTGCAACTTTTGCCTTCAAGCGTATTGGTTTTTTCCAACATAAAACACTGTTGTATGTGATTTCGCCTAAAAACATATGCCGTTTTTTTTTAGGGTTTAATCTCCTAGTTGCACCCAATAAACTGACCTCCTAATGCAACAAAGACACTTTTAAAGCACAAACTGGGAGAAAAGTGTCACCATGAACCTACCGGAAGCTCCTCCAGTGCTGATCCAGTCCGGGTTGGCGATGCTGGCGATGGCGAAGATGTCTGCAGTGAGGAAGAGGCATCCTGAAATCACGGTGAGTTTATCCATGTCGGTGCACAAACTGCAGGTTAGAGAGTTTCTGTCTCACCTAAAGGGAGGTGGGACATCCAGCAGCACGAGGATAGCCAGGGTTAGCAACATGAAAGATTGATCCACGATGTTCCTGCACACTGTGTTTGATCCAAATCGTTCCTGAAGAAATCCACTTTTATTTAGTCCACAAACAACCGAGCCTGACCCGACCTGCTGTCGCTTCTCCAGCCCCGGAGGAGAGGCTCTCAGCCCGGGTTCATGGATCTCTTAGCTCCGGAGGCTCCACCACATCTTGGTGATTTTGCAGGAAAAAAAGAGTGGAAAATATGCTTTAATCGCTGGTTGAATCTCCGACACGGATTCATGCATGTAGCAGACTTATTTCCTGAGTCTGCATGCAGCCACTGAGCTTTCTCCCCCCATATGAGAGCTTTTTCTTCCCTCTGGTGGACGCACACTGAGGGGAAACGCCGCCCATGACTCACAGTCTCTGCGGCGCTCTCCTGGAGCTTTAAATCCACACACCCATATGCAGAATATCTTCAGTAGACTTCTTTAGAAAGCTTTTAAGACACACAGCAAATGTGTTTTCTGCTAAACGCTGCTGTCCTCTCTCAAATTCTGGCAGTTCGCGTCACTCCTTGGCTGTAGTGGACAACTCTCGCGAGAACTTCTGTAAATAGCCGAGGCTGCTGGGACTTTTTGCCACATAAATTATGCAACATGGACATTTATATATATTCCGTAAACATGGGTAAGCACATTGAAGTTACACCCATACGTAAAATCTGCACAAGTGGCACTTAAATTCGTTATTTAAAAAAAAAAACGGAACTTTTTCATTTAGGGTTAAGAGATTTTGTTAATGTCCCTCTTTATTGTGAAGAAAAAACAATAAAACGTAATTCATTTCAAGCTTTCAAAACGTAAAACACCACAACAAAAACACTTGAAACTCTGTAAGGTAGATAGAATTTATTCATTATTTTACATCAGCTATACAGTCAATGTGGACAGATGAGTGGAGCACGACAATGTGATGCGCCAGAGCAGCATCACCTGAAAATATACTGTTACAGCACTGATAAATACCCAGAGGTCTTATGACATTATATCCCCTGCCTTGTTTGTTTTTGTCATAATGTAAAAGGAAACAACTTTTTCTTTCAGAGTTATAGTACGAGGAGGGTGTTAGACCTCATCCGAGGAGGGTGTTAGACCTCATCCACAAAGGGTGTGTTTACGAGGTTGCCGCTGGATGCCATGGTCTTCTTGCCAGTCACAAACTTCTTGGCAGCCTGAAAACAAACGGCAATACAAGTTGAGAGCCACGTTATTAACTTCAAACCAATGTTTTCACACAGCATATTTAAAAAAAACTGCAGTAGAATCAGTATTATACACCTATGCCTATTATGAGAGCCAGTGTTACAGTGTACATCTACTCAAAACAGTACATATTTAAGATGCGTTTACTATAGTATTGTCCCTTTTTACTTCTACTCCACTACACTTGAGTAAATAGTGTTTTTTATATTAATACAGAACTTATATCCACTAATAAGTATACAAAGTAGTTTAAAACAACCCCGTACAACATTCTCATTCATCTCTACTGACAATAGCAGAGCATTAACAAGAAGCACATTTCTTACGTTGGCGACGTCGGTCAGAGAGATGTTGTCGATGTTTGTGGAGACTTCGTCCGTGGAGCTGTAGCATCCCTCGGCCAGAGCCTGAGAGCCCATGGCCTCCAGGAGACCCTCGGAGGTCTCCAGAGACATCAGGACCTCGGCCTTCAGCTGGGCCCTGCGGAGAGAACCAGGACACGCTCAGCGTAAGATACAATACAGGAAACTAGGAGGAGAAATGTTGTCTTGGTGCACTTTCTTTTGAAGAACAAGGGGACAACAAGATGTTTCAATAAGTCCAGTTATAATGGTTAATAACCGTTTACAGGAAATGGAGAGAAACAGCTGACCTGGCTCCAAACAACTTAGTAAAGCATGACTTATATGAATATAAAAAAACATGTTTTACCATTTCTTTAATCTGTTTATAAAACAAGATGTGAGGCTATTTGCAGAACCATGTATTGTCATCTTTGCACTGACACAGGCAAGCTGTTTTTTTAAAGCGTCTTTTTCATCTCTTAGCAAGAAAACTGAAACTATTCCTTTTACATCTCGTTGAAATAAACCTATGCCTACTGAAATGTTCAGTTAGATGTTATAGAAGTAGCAACCATAAGTTACTAAAAGTAGTGCTTGCAAGAAATCGTGTCTTCCACATAATGTTTTTGGTGCTTATTGTAAACTGGAATAGAAATATAAAAATGATCAATGCAGAGAGGAATCATATCAGAGTGGTTCCTGCATGTCTTACTTGGCCCGAGTGAGGTCAGCCGCGGTGACGTCGCCGTCAGCAACAGCCTTCACCTCAGCAAGAGCGGCCTTAATCACCTGCAGAGACAAAGACAGATATATAAAGACGTCTTTCTGTTACAACCCAAACAGACTCGGCATGAATAAAGGATACTCACATCAGCAGCAGCTGCAGACTGGGAAATGGTGTAGACCCCAAACAGACCAGAGTCAGAGTAGCTTGCATTGAAAGCGCTGACCTGCACAGAGAGAAAAAACATGTTTTTACAGGCACTGTTGAATCTTTAATTGCCCAACTTGTTTGTTCACAGATGTCACATGTAAAGCGGCCTTGGGTCCCTTGAAAGGCGCTAAAATAAAGATAATCTATTATTAATCTATGATATTTCCAGATTCAAGGCCTCCGTGTATGAAGCATTTCTGTTATAACTGACTATCGCTCACATCAAAGGGGTCAGCAGTTGCCTTGGTAACACCCTGCACCAGTTTGCTCGTGGTGCACGAGCCCCTCTTGACGTGCAGCCCGGCCCCCAGAATGTGCTGCAGGACGCTGTAGGCCAGAGCCTCGCCGGAGCCCACCGCCGCCGACTCGCTCACCACCGCCGAGTGCACCAGGGCGCCGAGGCCGGGCACGCGCACCTCGCCTTCAGACGGGAACACAGGGAGTTATACGTTTACATGTTTAAAAAGGAAAACTCCCCATGTTGCAGCACATTGGTGTGCGACCAGCTCACCTCCACGGTACTGAGCCGCGGCCCCCATGGTGCCCGTCCCACTGCGGATGTTGAGGAACTGCTCTCCAACTTGAGTCAGCACCTCGTGGTCCACACCTGACGGAGAGACGGACGTCAGACACTCATTTCTTATAAGGACAGCGTATATGCAGGAATCCTGAAGTCAAATGTAAAACCTTTCAAGACCTTTTTTAAGACCCTTTCCATACATTTAAAGACCTCATCGCCACTTTGAGTTCTAACCGGTTACCTTGGCGACACACTTTACCTCACATTGACTATATACAGTATTGATTGTCCTTCCTCCTTATCTTCCAACCATTTGGACACAAACTTGCATTTCCCCATAACGATGTTGCTTAGCAACCGGCGTAAACGGAGCTTCGCGCGCTATCAAGCAGTGAGCGTGCGATGTCCTGTTCAGATGACGTCAAACCCAACGGGATGCCATAAATAAACTACACAGAATCACACTACACACCTACGCAATGATTACATTCAGGCAGACTGTAGAATACAACCTCTTTGGACCATTTATATACTTATTGGAAACAAGATACAAAATGTAATCCCTTGGAAAATGCCCTTTAATACTTTTTAATAGCCTTCATTTTCGCTAAATTGATTTATCAACTTTTAATACTTTTTAAGACCCCGCAGACAGCCTGAAGGAAAACAGTGGGTATGTACAGAATTCAATTTCTCTTCATTCAGGAAGGTTTAATAAAGAAAGTTCAAATGTCTGATATCATATTGTATTACTTCATCAACCCTTAATGGAAACCCTTATTTATAGTATAAAATATATTTTTTCCTTTTTGAAATAGACCGTCTTTTATGAATTAAAATCTTCGTTGGTGTTTTCTTTTGTTTGCAGCAGCCGGAGTCAAACTGTTTTTTACCACAATGAAGATGATGCTTTTGAAAAGGCAACGAACAGATCACTTCAGATAAAAACTAGTGAGAATATATTTTTCCTTCACTTTTGAGTTATTGGAAAGGTCTTTCGCATCACAAAAGATTTACAAATTATACAACAATTTCAATAACAATATCAGCATAGCCTAATCTTCTCTTTAGCTATGCAGAAATACCTGCTGTACACACAACTAATAAACAACCACACACATCTGACTGTTGAGGCTTCTAACTATTCAGTACATCCTTTATAGGCGTCATGTGATACACTGCGTTCAAACTTTGTTGCTATCCTTGTATGTATATTATGTTTAAAGTATAACAACCCCTTACCAAGTCCAACAAGAGCCATTCTTGCGCTCGTGAAATTGTTCTGGACAAACTGGTGCAGCTGGAGAATAAAAAAACAACAACATTAGAATTGTTTTAAATGGGTTTATTACCACTGTAAGGCTTGAAGAATGAACACTGGAAAAGTACTCACATGTTCAGAGGTGATGTTGCCGACCATGTGGTTAGGACAGTACAGAGAGTTAGAGAGAGCGTTCTTGTAGGCGGCTTCATGCAGAGCTTCAAGCAAATCTGGAGAACACAGAAAGAGACATGATGCGATCAACATTTGAGATATCCTGGTGGAGTAATTGGCTTTGTTCCACCTGTCTAATTCATTGATGTCTCTTAGGTCGCGTTCACACCAGCCTTGTATAGTCCGGTTGAATCGAACCCTGGTGCGTTTAGCCGCTTGGTGCGGTTCGTTTGGCTCGGTGTGAACGCAGTCCGAGACCTCTGAAGTGAACTAAACAACCGGACTCTGGTCCGCCTAAAAGAGGTGGTCTCGGAGCGCTTGCTAGTGAACTCTGGAGCGGTTCATCGCTGGTGTGAACGCAGTCCGCACCAAAACATAGGAAGCGTAGTATTTACGTGTCACAAGAACGCGGATGCCTTCAGAATCGTTAGCGAAAGAGTGAAGCAGAATTAAGTGTTGAACAGTGTCGTGTAAAGTAAAAAAAAATATCAAATTAAAAATATACATAAAAGTCAGAGCCACCTGCAGAACGTCTCATTATATGTGTTATAATGTTTTTTATCGCACGTTGTCTGATTATATAATCATATGCGCGGGCTGCTAGAGTCCATTGATCTGCTCTCCAGATGAACAGCAGCATGAGAATAACCTGCCGATGCTCCATGGCGGAGGCTCCGATAGGAATGGCCAGGAGTTGCGTTTGTACCCCCTTAATGTCTGACCAATTGTTGAACAGCATTTCCGAGCACATGACTTGTGTTTTAAAGTTTATAGTCCGTTAGAATTGTTCCCGTGTGAACGCAAAGCGAACCTTCTGAAAAATGAAACAATGTAACAAACTGTCGTCTGGCGCGCACCAGAGAAGCGGACTTTTAGGTGTGAATGCGACCTTAAATAACAGATTTTTGTGGACATTTCTCACCAACAATTACATGAAACAACTGTATACACTAGATGCTGGGTGCCGTCAGTAGTATTTCGATTTAAAAGAACGTAGCATTGCATCTTTATTTGTGAAAAAAACGAAATACAAAACATATTTCTGATATCATCAATCAGCAAAGAAGCATCTTCAGAGCTAAATTGGACTATACTCCGCAGAAAGGAGGAGGGAATAATAATTAATAAGTGGTTAATAATATAGACCTAAAAAAAATGAAGAGACGAGGTCAAAAGGCAAAGAGAAATAAGGGCCCACCGATCTGAGCGCTCTGCTTAGCCTGGGCATTGTCCCTCTTGACTCTGGGCGTGAGGTCTGACACCTCCCATGGCCGAAACTCAGGGGCTGTTGTCACGTTGATCAAATACTCCATCACCGTGTCACTGCAAATAATTAAAAAAACATGTTAGTGGCAAAGCTACACCAATACTATATCCAATCCTGTAGCATAATCCTGCTCTCCTAATTACCAAACAGTTATTATTTCACAAAAATAAGGTGTTATCAGATTAGGCCCTGACCTTCAAATGATTCATATCAAGATTCCTGTTGATTTCTGACAGGTGAATTATTATTATTATTATTCACGACGTTGAGGTATTCAAAGACTCACAAGTCATCTCTCAAGCAGTCAACGGTGTACACCATGTTCTCTCTGGATGAAGTCACACTGCAGAGAAACAGTTAAATATCCAGATAAGCATACTGATCCAGGAACAACTTGTATTCAAAGGTTTGTAATGATCTGTCTGTAAAGTTACTGACCTCAGGCTGCCTCCCACTGCCTCAACACCGCGGCATATCTTAAAAGCTGAGGCTCCTTTGGTTGTCTGGGGAAGCAGAACATGTCAGTCAACACCAAGCTGAGGACCTTTTAACACTAAATTGTAAATGAAACTTGTTAGTGTTATTGCAAGTTGAGAAAAAAACGTTTTGCCATGAATTCAGTGATGGATTCTAAACATTCAAAATAAATAATTGGGCGTTTTCCCCAATGGCACAGCTTTGTATCTCTTTGTCTTTTCTACCTAGAGATGTCCCGATCCGATCACGTGATTTTCAAAAAATCGGGGATCGGGATTTTTTTTTTTTTTTACATTTATTGTTACAAAACAAAAATGACCATGTTCAAGTGTTAAAGTCATCCTGAGGCCTTAGTTTTGGTTTCAAATTACACAACATCATGTATGTGTTGCTTCTTTGGGGCTTGTTTTCATAGACCTGGTTGCTTATTTCTCTCAAATCTGGCAACAGAGTGGGCGCAGTGTCTAACAGTAGCAGTAAGCTAACGAATACTGATAAGCTTTATTTTGTTTTGATCCAATGCTGCACAACTGAACTGATCCAATGCGGCTGTGAAAAAAAGAAGCTATATCCATGTTGGATAGAATGGGTAGTTGGGTACTGTCATTTAAATAAAAAAAATAACCTTAAGGGACAACTTGAACGCTTTTTTCCTTTTTTTTCTCTTAATGCATTGCATAAAGATCGGATCGGGAAAAATCGGTATCGGCAAATTGTCAAAATCAAATGATCGGAATCGGATCGGGAGCAAAAAAAGGTGATCGGGACATCCCTATTTCTACCAAAACATGTTTTGCACAGGTCAGGGGGTACATCGCTGAATAAATATTACAAAAACATTTGGGATTAACTGCTGCATCATACCAGGCTGGAGGCCAGTCGGAGGACGTGGGTGACCCCCTGGTTCTCAGGGGTCTCATAGCGGCAGCCGGACCTCACAAACACTCCGATCTTGGAGGCGGGCGAGTAATTCTCCAGGGAGGCGATCACCAGTCCGCTGGGCAGCTTGGTCACCTGCAGAGATGTTTCTTTAGTTTCAGATAAAACATGTCCGCCGATAGGACTCAGTTTACATTCTAGAAAGGCTCCTCTTAAGGATTTAACACTCAACATAAAACTTCTTAAACATAAAATACAAGTCAAATGTGACTATTTCTACAGGCAAAGCAACTCATCTCTTCATTCTCAGACCCAAAACTAAACTGACAGGACCCATCCAACCCTTCCTCTTCACTCCCCCAACATACATGGATGTCCTGGAGGGAGTGTGCGGCCCCTGGAGAGAGCTTGATGCCAGCCAGTGGCTGAGCGAGAGACTGGCTTGTTCTGGCAGCCACATGGAAGTGTCTCTGTGGAGAAGAAACAACACATCAACCACTACTGACCTGCACATCCTGCGGCTGAAACTTAACATGTTCAGCGGCGGTGAACTCCACCTTACGGGCAGCCTGGGCCGCGTAAAGCCTCGTCTGGAAAGTAGAAAAACATGGGAAGGCGGGACATTACAGCTAGTGTGTTGCTGGCTTGCTGATTGATGCAAGGGGGAGGAGGGAAATCCGGGGGGAATTAAACATTGTGGATTTATAAAGGTTTATGAGAAGGGAAAGGGTCGATATCAGAAAAACATTTCAAAATATTTTAGAGCTGCCGAGCTATTTGGTAATATGGGCGTGGATAACACGAGATATATAGAAGCTTATGGTGACTCAAGTATTTCTTGTTAATCTTCTAAGCAATATAGCTGCTCATATATTGGTTCAAGACAATTCAGATAAAGATATCAGCAGCCAGCAAAAAAAGAGCTGTAACGTGAAAAAGACTAAAACCCAACCTTCAATAGAGACTGAGTGGATAGATATTGAGGTAAATATTCAACGTTTGAGAGGATTCCTTTTTCCTAGGCCTGACACAATAAACACACTCAGTTGTTAAATCAGTCACAAACCAATTTAGATTTATATTAGCATTTCAAACAGCAAAATAAATGCCGTTTTTTTTTTAATACACATAGGGAATCGTGACACTTAATAAAATAGGTTTGTATGTTTAAAAAAAAACCCACAAAGACAGATTGGTTTTAAGACATGTTGTAATAACGTGTGCTCTCCCTTGTCTAATATACAAGTTCAAACCTATATAGACTTTTACTGTTTTGCTCATTTCTTATAAAATAAATGTTTAAAAAAAAGATAGAAACAAAAATAGGCTGATTAAAGCCAGCTGTCATCACACAATATAGGTCAACATTTGTTGTGGAGTTAAGTCTACGAGAAGCTAGCTCTTACTACTAAGGCTTTGACTTAAGCAAATATGGTTTAAGTTAACAGTAAGTTATGTTTATAACGACCATTACTGTGTGTAATGTTTATTATGTAAGCTAATGTTATCAGTTGGGTTACTGCTGGATAGCATCAGGTTAGCATTAGCTGTTCCTCCTCTGCTCTTCATCACACCTTGACCCTGAGCTTTTACACTCTCTGACAATCACACAAACACTGAAACAGACAGCTAATGACTGTATATCTCTCCCAATACACATATATACAGGATAAGTTAGATAAATCCTTACCGAAAGCTGACTAATTCCACGAATCCCCTTCATCTCCCCTCTCTCCTTCAGGAAATCTGAGCAATATGGCCGCCGTGTGTGCCCTACCCAGAATGCCTAGCGCGTTCCTTGCCGGTGAACCACTGAGCCAATGAGCGCCCTCTGTTGTTAATGGGTGACAAGACCACAAACGGTTGATTATTCTAAATATGATATATATATACATTTCTGCACTGCAAAAAAACGTAACTCCTTTGCATATGTGTTTTGGAATTGTACCAAGAGATTGTGGCTCCAGTCTTATAACTGATAACTTTATAGGTGATTTTATTGTAATTTAATAATGCATGTCTTATTATAATTGTGTTGTTTTATATTATTGATACAAAATAGATTTTACTATCAGAAGGTGTATATTTTTTATTGTTGTTGTTTATTATTTGATATCATGTATATAATTAATATTTCATCATTAATCACAGTTTAAAATGTCATCACAACAAACAAAAAAGCACCGGGAGAAAAAAAAAAGCACTTCCGGTCGTTTTCAGCTGGTGTACCCAGTGCGCATGTGCGAATATTCCACACGTGTGGTGATCGTCTGACTGGCTGCATGCAACAGAGAGCTTAGAAAGTTAATATCGGTACAACATATTGCTTAAAGAAAACTCAGCGCAAGTTTAGTTGTCTCTTCTTACCGAGGTAAAAGACGAATAACCTCCGTGAAGCATTTCGCCGAGAGGACAGAAATACCCAAAAAACTAATTCACAATGGTGAGTGTTATGAGTAAGCTAACTTTGAGCTAACATTAGCTTAAGGTAACAACGTTGTATGTCGTACTAACCTCATCCCAACCTCCTTGATTGTCCACTTTATATGGAGCTTTGCTGTTGCTAATGTGTGTTAAATGTTGTTTTATTTCCATGTTCAGACTGAAGCAGCAGTAAACCCAAAGGCCTACCCGCTGGCCGACGCCACGCTGTCCAAGACCATCCTGGACCTGGTGCAGCAAGCCTCCAACTACAAACAGCTCAGGAAGGGAGCTAATGAAGGTGAGGAGACGTAAATATTGGGAATTAAATGTAACTAGATGGTGGCTTCAAGTAGAACCTGGTAGTTGGATAATTTGCTACTTTGTAACATCAGGAAAGGCTGCGAAACGTGGTCTCGTTCAGGTTAACAACAAACGCAGCAGCATGTGTGGGGAGAAAACTCATTGTAAACCTGCAGGGATTTGTCAATTACTTTGTTATCTTTTCAAAAATAAAGACACCTTCAATTAATCTTTTAGTCATCTTAAATGGCAAATATCTTTCTGATGCAGCCTCTTAAACATGAATGTTTGCTGCTTGTTTCTATGATTTACCAACTCAAATTAGCAACTTTTTTGAGCTTTATAAATCAAGAACATTATTTACGTTGTTCAATACTTTAACTAAAATTATTAAACCAGTAATCCAAAAAAAATCTGCAGATCTCAGAATCAGTTCTTAGACCAGTAGGCCACCATTGTGTTGCTGCCAAAACAATAACTAAAGTAATGACGATGTAACAGTGATGTTAACGCATTAATAGTGATTTAATTCTTCCCCAGCCACTAAAACCCTGAACAGAGGCATCTCTGAGTTCATCGTGATGGCCGCTGATGCTGAACCTCTGGAGATCATCCTCCACCTGCCCCTGCTGTGCGAGGACAAGAACGTCCCGTACGTGTTCGTCCGATCCAAGCAGGCTTTGGGTCGGGCCTGCGGGGTTTCTCGCCCCGTCATCGCTACCTCAGTCACCATAAAGGAGGGGTCCCAGCTCAAACCACAGATCCAGTCTGTTCAATTGTCCATTGAGAGACTGCTCGTCTAATTTTTGTTGCACTGTTGTAACAAAGTCTCCTCTGAAAAACGAGGAAGACGTTATCTTGTCATCTGTTTGAATGGCAGGAAAATGTAATGGTTTTTCTTTTGTACTTTTTAGGACAGTGTGTCCACTTCATTGTATCAGTTTGCGAAGGCATATCCTGATGAATAAAAAATACTTTTTTATTTAAACCTGATATTTTGTTCCGTTCTCATTCAGTGTGAACTTCACAAGTTTCAAAAGTCATCTAAAAATTACAAGAAAGTACATGATTTTCAAAAATTAAAAAATGTCACAATAACATGGTTTTATGGTACATGACTGGCAAACCTCATATTTGAATATAACAGATTGGGTTGTTGTGATGTAATATGAGCAAAAACTTCACTCAAGCTATGTTGTTCATTATCAATAGAAAAGTTAGCCCTTGAAGATATGGGGTTTAAACTTTTTTTTAAATTATAAAACAAAGATACTTTCTATGTACACCCACAGTGATAAATATATATCAGTAGCTGGCTATAGTGAAACTAAGTAGTTACAGAACCTGTTTTTGGAAAAAATACTTTCACTGTTGAAATACTTTAACAACTAAAAACCTTATATTCACTCAAAATCAAGTACAATCTAAAATATATATATAGATATAGCAGCAAAAATAACTAACAGTATACATGTAAAATAACTTGATAGGCAGAATGAACCAAGTTAAAGAGTTAAATTATTAATCTTATATTTTGGGGGAGTGGCTTTGAAAGGAGTTCTGAAGGGACCGGCTGTCTTGCCATTTTCAATTGAACTACTTCACTGCTGTGCTACTTTCATTTGGAAACATTTTGCAACCCAGGGCTTGGTTTTATGGCTGGACAGATTATAACCTCTTGCTTACTCTTGCTGTTTTCCCCAATTTGACCAACTTTACCTTTGAGGCAAACATTCAGAAGTCACTGAACTTTAAAAACCTACTAAATCAGAGCTTTACTGCGGCTCTTGAATGCAACACGTATACCAAGTGTCGAGCTTCTAAACTTTGCACCAAACTCACCGCAGTAACTGATCTGAGGAGCTAAAACATGGCCGGACCTCCTGCTGTGATCTGGGAGCGCGAGGTGGAGGGTCTGCTGCGGTACCGAGAGCTGGTTCCCAGGCTGGAGGAGGCTCTGGGGAAGTTCTCCAGCCGGGACCCCGCAGAGGTGATCCAGCCTGTGCGCACCACCGTGCCGCTGCAGAAACACCACGGGTATGCCTCAATGATGAAGCTTTGATTTTAATAATTAGTTGCATTGTTTACTTGTTTGCTATAGAATCCAGGGTTCGAGTTATAATCTGAGTTTTATGGGGGTCTTTCAAACTAACGCAAATGCACGCACGCACGCACACACATAGCAGCAGCAGCCCTCTACTGGCTACGAATACATGAAAAGTTTCAAGTAGGCTACGCACACAATAACACATCTCGGCTTGCGCAGCACGTTCACAGGCATATATTGCGCAATCATTTATTGCGTGAAGTGCAGGCATATTGTCATTCAAGAGACAATACGATGCGTAGTTCTTTTTGAATTTGTGTTGTTGTTTTAACCTATTTACCTCGTTAACATTGACACATGCATAATTTGTGATTAAAATAATGGTTGTTGGTAATGTATTAGCGACCCCTACAGATGTATGATTTCACTGCTTTCATAGGAGCTCAGACCCCTCCTTATGGGAGCTCAGCTCTCATTGGCTCCCACATAACTCGAACCCTGATAGAATCTATTGCACGGTGTTCAATTAATACACATTGAATCGGCTAGACAAAGTCATATTTTCTTCTGTCTTTGAGGTTATTAAAAACTCCAAAATGATCTGTGAAATGTAAACCTTTTTATGCAGTAGTGGAAAGTATCTTTTAACTTACTCTAGAATTGTATTTAAGTATTTTTGTTGACATCTTTGCACTTAATATTTCTGTTCAGAGGAACATTTTGGACTTTTAACTCCACTACTTTTAACCCTCATAGTTACTTTGTGCACATTCAAACACATGCTATGCTGATGTTATATAATGTATAATCCTTTAACTTTTCTAGAAAATAGCTTGCATTTCCTTTGATTATAAGGCATTACATAATATTTAATTATCACTTCCAAGCGAATTCCTTCCAGTAGTTTGGTTGTCCTACAGGGGAAACATTAAAAACAAGATGTATTTCTGACTGACCCTCCTTTTCTTTCTCAGCTTTATGGGATTGATGCCTACATACATGGAGAATAAGGGAGTCCTGTGCACAAAGTTTGTGTGTTTCTACAAGAGGGAGGACGGTTCAAATTTGCCGTCCACACGGGCCACGGTGGTGCTGCTGGACCCGGAGTACGGGAACGTAAAGGCTGTGAGTAAAACCTTATTAAACACAGGCAGGGGTCCCTTAAAGTTCACCTATTGTGCAACATCCACTTTTCCATGTCTCTTCTACATCAACATGTGTCCCCTCTTCTTCATGTCTCTT
>CALSBZ010044884.1:234323-245587 GCA_943591055.1 Gobionotothen gibberifrons | reverse complement strand
TGTGTGTGTGTGTGTGTGTGTGTGTGTGTGTGTGTGTGTGTGTGTGTGTTACTTACACTGTTGGGATGTACTCTCCAGGGAAGGCATTGGTAGTGTAGCTGATGAGCAGGCATGTTTTCCCCACAGCCCTGAGATTAGAAAAGATCAAAAGAGAAAATACAAAGGTGAGAACTAAAACATGTATTTTTACAGTATATTCTTAAGTGGAATTTAGACAAACGCAAGGCAGTTTCTTAGTATATGTATATTGTATGTTTAACCTGTCTTGCCCGACAGGTTAAAAGGTCAGGGAGGCCTGGTCTAACCTGTGTTGCCCCACTTGAGTGCAGTTTCTCCCCATGGGATGATCGTTTAGTATCATCCCATTTTTTTAATTCATATGCAATATCAATATTTGTGCAAAACTATCATCATTATACGTGGAAACAATTATTTGTTGTAATTGTAGTACTTCCTCCTGTTGTTGCAGAAACTACCCTGGTAATTTCCTGGTTGTGTGACTCATAAAAAGGTAATCTTATTTTATGCCTACACTTCAGATGACGTCATCAGTTTATACATCAAAGGCTGCTTTAAAGCTGGTGGTGGACTTGATTGTAGTTGGGTTATCCAAAAGAATATAATAAGTTGGAAAAACAAGTTGTTCCAAGGCCTTACGTGACTTTGGTTAAGGACAAGCGTACAAAGTGTGTGAAATGTCTCAATAGTGAAAAATGCAATTATTTGTATACAATGTTGAAAAGTAACTTAGTACAATACTTAAGAACACTTTTGAGATTCTTCTACGTGGATATTTTTATTTCATGCTACCTCTACTCTAATTTGGAAGCAAATGCTGTACATTTGACTTGACTCTGCATTTATGAAAACAGCTTCAGTTGCGAGTGGCAGGTTCATTGGATTAATGTGACAACTAATGATTTATGATGTACTATTATGGGCTTACTGTAAGTACAACAAGTCATTAAAAGGTAGCTCCAACTTTGCTACCAGCAGCTAATTAAAAATGAAGTAATGGATGACTAATTACCATCCAGTGATATCATAATATAATATTGCGAAACCGGCCATTCTGCTAAAGTGCATTTACTCAAGTACTATAACAGTACATTTGAGAGACTAGTACTTTACTTGACAATTTACTTCACTAGATGTATTTAATAGTAATACCGTTAGTTACTGCAGACTTACAACTTCATTAACATTCACAAGCTGCAGTATACAACTTAATTAAAGTTAGCTGTACCCTTAACATCTATACATCAAAACCCATAATACATATTCATCTAAATTACAGCCAATCTGCATGATGAGTACTTGTGTACTTTAACTTGAGTAACATTTGCAACTTTTAATTGTAAAAGAGTATTTCCTACACTCTGGTACTTCTACTTATGTACACGATCCGAGTGCTTCTTCCACCACTGCTTCTTCATGGGTCGAGTTATAAAGCAGCTCAGTTAGCTGTCGACATGGCGGCCTGCGTCATGTCTAATAAATGACATGCTGTGACCCATCTAGTCACACCTAACCGGAGCATGTAGATAAATCTGTCTGACCCAGCTGGGCTGCAGAGCAGGCACAACAACAGCTGTCGCTCAACTTAGCATGTTATCTGGAGCTTCATAGCGGGTAGACAACTGTATGAAAAGGGGGTCAAAGACAGCAAACTATGTCATAAACATGAGTCCATTTTGGGCGTTTTGTGGGTTAAAATAAGGTTGAAAGGGTGGTTTTACGTCACGTTTCCTACTGCCGTTATCTGGAGCTTCATAGCAGTTGGACAAGTGTATGAAAAGGGGGTCAACGACAACAAACAATGTTAGCTGTTGAACCGCTTTCTTCTAAGCCAGTTTGGGGCGTTTTATGGGTTAAAATAAGGTTACAAATATGTTTTTTACGTCACCGTACTCCACTATCTTTGCGTGTTTTTTGGAGCATGTTAGCTGTAAGACAACTTTTGGTAACCGGGTCAGCAAAAACTAACTATTTTAGCGTTTAACCGCTTTAATTAGGATAGTTTAACTGTTTAAGGTTACAAATATAGTTAGACTTACCCGTCCCCCACCACCACACACTTAATGGCCTGCATTGGTCGCCTCTCTCGCTAGCAACCCAGCCAACGGTAGGTGGTTTTAGTTAGCTTAGCAGAGGCTAACGGCGGCTAAAATAAAACCAGCCGGTGTCGCTTGGCAACGTAACCAAAGTGCCTTCGACTGCGCTCCAAAAGTTAATATAATGTCGTCGGTAAAGAAAGTTATCCAGATTGTGTGTTCTTCTCAGCAACACCCGGTGAAACTCCAAAGTTGTAATCCGAACAGGCAACACCCAGAAAAGAAAAAAACTTAGGAGGCAAGATAGGGGGAAAAAACGCCCACAGATGAGAGCTGGAGCTCGGAGATCCCTGACGGTCACATCCGGTGAAAGTAGGCCGGAGAAACACTGCCATCTACCGGTGACTACAGGAAATACACCAGGTGACAAGGCAACTCAGGTAGATCTATTTTGGTAAATACAGTGATGGGAGAAATATGAACATACTTTTCCCAAATGAAAAATATGGAAGCCCATTTACGACATTAAAAAAATATAGAATTTGAAAAGCATGTAAGTCCATTTTTTATACCAAGTTATTTTTTCGATATCATGTCATTATTGTGCAAACTAAGTCAATATTTAGAGATACTAAGTCTTTTTTCTGTGATACTAAGGGTACATACAAATACTAAATGTGTTGAATAAATTAAAGTTGGTATTTGAACATGGGGTCAATATTTAAAAGCAGGACTTACTACTTTACTGTACAGGCACTATTGCAAAATCATTCACTGCAGTTTCACATGTGACCACAAGAGGGCATCGTTTTACTGTCTAACTAGTTTATGATAGGATCCAAACACACACACACACACACACACACACACACACACACACACACACACACACACACACACACACACACACACACACACACACACTCACATACATTAGTAACCTTGACTCTGGATAATGTTATTGGGGGATTTTCCAGCAAACAACACATTAATAGGATAAACGTTAGCATTAAGTTGGTTGTAAAAGCAGAGGAGAGAGATTAATGAAGGATAAACCGGCCTGTCGTCGGCACATCAGGGAGTCTGTAAAACACTGTGGGACCTCAGGATGTCAAACTGAGAAAATACATTAAAGAGGATATCTGCTCCGAGGCAGTGTTCACGCATCTTCAGAAAGAAATAACATATTATAAAATTATAATATGTCTTGAATGAGTTTCATAGACACATTTCTGAGTTGTTAGTATTACATTAAGTGCCTCCTTTCAGTGCAATACATCTTTGTTTGGCATTTGTCGTCATTATTTTCCAGGCTGAAATATTCATTTACTTAGCAATTTCATTTTTGCTTTTTGGACTGGAGCTCTGTTGATTGTGTTTGGAAAGGTTTTTCTGCTAGTCCACTTTTAAAGTTAAGTTTGGGTTATTAAAGAGACAGCTCTCCACAAATAAACAATCTTTCCTCTTATCTATGTATCAAGATTGGTTTCATGTAAATGGCTGAGTGTAAGAGATGTCTGCCTTTTCTCTCATGTAATGAAACTAAGCGGCACTCTGCTTGTAGTGCTCTGAGCACCAAAAAGATTAATTTAAAACTCAACAGTAATGTATCTTTCAAGATTAAGAAATCATGACCTATATACACAAAACCCTTCAGAGACCTTGTTGAAAGCATTTCATGTAGGAACTATTTTCTTTCTACTGAATTACACCCACCAATCATATCATCATAAAGAATGAAGCATCTACGTTGGCTTGGCATAAAGAAAATAAGGTTAATTCTAGCCTGTCCTTGGAAGGATTGGTACAAGAACTTCCTATAAGGTGATTCAGAAAGCGTTTCTATTGTTAAAGTGAACTTTGTTGGCGAGGCTTTTATTGTGCACGGTCACGCTCAGCTCTCCACCTGCCTCCCCGCCGCCCTCACCTCCCTCTCACACTGCCTTTCTGAGAGTCATTTTATCGCATCATTATGTTTAACCGTTAGCTCTCTAAATAATCACCGAGGTTTAATGACCCCTGTCACGGTGCTCTCATTTGCATAGGAGTCCGATTGACTGTCTGCAGGCAATCAACACTTAAATGGCAGAATGTGCTCTGTAATGGTATAGCGCTCACACCAGAGGCCACGGGAGGCCTGCCATCACACAATGTGGAGTAAATAACATTTCTTAATGGAGTGAAAGCTAAAGGATTTGAGTATCCTCAAGTTATCGTCATCATTTCAGCTGAACTGAGAACATAGAGCAGATGTTGAAGCAGAGGTTGTGTGCTACTTCTACTTCCCTCATGTGATCAATGTAAGCCCCATATATCCTGTAGTAATAAGATCCTATAGATATCTAGCACTGCTATGAATCATTCAGCAGCTCGAGCCGTGACATCTGATAGATTTTTTAGAGAATTCATCTCTGGAGGCAAGTCTGATTGGAGCACTGCATATCTGATAAAGATAGAAAATTGATAGATAATGTGTCACAGCTGCATCAAAGAACAACTTTTTACCTCATTTATCGCTTCTCACTACACATATACGATCATAAATGCATAAAATACACCTTACTCTTCTGCTAAATGTAGCTGCAGATGGATTACTGAACCATGCACCGGCCGAGGGATGCATAATGCCTGGTTTTCTCCTGCAAAATGTCACTTCAAGACATAGGTCACAAATTGACCAAAGAAAATAAACAAAATTACCTGGCACAAAATAACTGCAAAAATATGCAAAACAATCTTAAATAGGAACAAAAAGACCATAACAGTTACACAATATAACCAAAAAATACTTTAAATTACTATGAAGAGGCACAACATGACCAACACATAAACACAATAACCACAAAGATACACAAAACTACCAGAAAGAGATGCAAATGGCATAAAAGTACTTAAAAAAGGAAACAAAATGACCCCCGATGTAACACAATATTGCCAAAAGATGCATACAAAATAAGATAGAGATAGGAAAAAAGCCACAATACAGTCTGTAAATCTTGATTTTGTGGACTTGTACATGTCTGTGCCCAGTGGCCTATAGTCTCATGATCCCCCACAATACAACAAATCCCATTTCGAAATGTCTCAGCGAAGGAAATTGATTATTTGTTATTGTGTGGAAGCTGTAAAATGAAACTTGATGCTCCCCGCAAGCCTCTAACGTTCCACTGCGTGTTGATCTGTAGCGAAGCATGTTCAGATTGCAGCTTTAAAGACTGGCAGCAGACGTTGCTAAATGTCGCTAAAAATACACTTTTGAAGCAGTCCTCCCTCTTCATGGGAAATGACATGCAGCAATTGCAGAGCTTTAGTCATCAGGTGGAAGTGGAGCGATGAGTGATCACTTATGTCCAGTCCCATCTATTTGAAACGCTATTTCTTTCTGATGACAACCACTTATTATGAGTCATTTCTGCATTCACATTCGATCAGACCGGTTCACGCTGTGAGGAGAGTCACATGCTGCTGCAGTGGATGTGATGGGAACTTTCCCTTTGCTCCCAGCTGGAAAGATGTCCCACGCATTTCCCTTTGTCCTCCCTCTCATTGTGTATGTGTGTGTGTGTGTGTGTGTGTGTGTGTGTGTGTGTGTGTGTTTCCTCAGTTTCTCTTCCGTTCTTCACCGATGTGGCCAGCTTTACTCTCTCAGCCATTGTGAGAAAGGAAGTGTGACACGTTTCTGTGTGTTTGTGTTAGCAGGAATGTGTGTGGGACTGTTGCAGATGGTTTTCAGAGGATTCAGGAATTCCTCAAAAACACACCAGACTTTTTAAGCTTTGAGTATTTATTCACACAAGTTGACACAACACTACATTTTCATAGGAACCCTTAAAGTAACCCTTTACTGGTAGTAGACTGTCCTCGGGGACATTACAGATACATAGAGCATGTTTTTGTATAGTTTAAAGGGGACCTATCATGCAAAATGCACTTTGTACTTTATACATAAATATGTGTCCCCGGTGTGTCAGGGAACTCACGCAGCGTCAGAAAATAAAACCCTCTCTCTTTTCCTCCGTACCCAAATCTTTTAAAAACGGGTGTACAACGAGCGGATACAGATTTCCATCCGCTGTGACGTGTCCATCCGCTGTGACGTCGGCGGACCCACAGAAAGTTGCTATCAGAAACAATGCCTGACGTGTTTTGGACGTAATCTCGTCTTTGTTTACATTAGCAAGCCTCGCTAACACTCAGAGCTAACCTGTAGCTACTGTACTGTGTTTAAAAAGCAGGAAATTAAAAAAGGAACTCACCTTGTGATAAACCCGCAAGAGAAAAAGCATTTGAGCTCCATACTGTTTCAGAAATAATCCTTGATGTGGTTTAGAACAGGATGGCGTTTTATCACAGCAGAATTAAACTTTATCTCCGGTAGAATTCTGATCAGGCATTAGCTCCGCCTCCTCTTCTTTTTTTTTCAAGCTAAGGACCCAAGATCGGCGTTTCTCTAACAGGGCTGCAATAGAGCGGTATGAGCAGTATGAGGCATGGCTACAATGGGTGATCTATTTGGTATTTTGAAAACTTCACAGACACGTTTGGTATAGGTATGGACCTACAATATATATTTCAAATATAGCATGATAGGTCCACTTTAAATACCAATATTTCTGTGCATAAAAAAGCTTAGTAGACATTACATTATCAGCATGTCTCAATAAAAACGAATCAGACTTGAATACAGAGGACTGAAGCTGCAGGGCTCAACATCTCATTATTATGGTATGGGTCATGAGGCAGGTTATACGTGCTGCTTATGTCACTGCCAACAACATGAGCCAAGAGATTCTCTGGATGAATCCGGTCCCACGCAGCACAGGGTCACTTCCCCATGAGTGTGACAAAAGTTCACGCCGTTGCATTTTGGATGAGCCTGTTTGGAGGACATCAAATACAAAAAATGCAGATTTATAAACTCAAATATGTTTCTCTTTGTTGCATATTATATATAGCAGCTCTTTTCTTCAAGATTCCAGTTTGGATAACTTGTCTTAATTTTATTTTTCTCTATCAAGGTTTTTGTTGCCCCATATTTCCCAGAAAACCTCTACAACCTTAGAGAGTAGAACTTATTATGTGATATTGATTTGGGATTTAAAGGGGCCCATTTATGCTCATTTTTAGGTTCATATTTGTATTTTCCTTGACGTTCAAAAAGCTTTTTATTTCTCTCATACTGCCTGTGCTGCAGCACCTCTGTTCACCCTCTGTCTGAAACCAGAGCCCAGTCTGCTCTGATTGGGTAGCTGGCCGGCTCTGATGTGATTGGTCAACCGCCCCTTAGCCTATCACGTACAATGTGTTGGAGCGCTAGCCAATAGAAGCGCGAGTGTTACGTAGTGATGTCACTTTGTTACAGAAGTAAACAAAGAAGTCCAATGGAGGCGTTTCAGGAATTCCCGGAAACACAGGGTTTTTAGCCTTTGCAGACCATTAACATGCACTAAAACCTATAACACATTAAAAAAAATAAACCGAAAAAGCATGATAGGGCCCCTTTAATTCAGATTTTCCGCTTCATTTTTCTTCACAAAGCCATGTGACATGAGCCAACTAAAATAGCCTTACCCCAGTTCTCACATGCATGCATACATTAGTGCATGTGCCTGGCTGTAATCAGACTGCTGAACATGCACATGGTCGTCCATAATCACTCACAGGCTGGAGGTCAGTCCGTCTACTGATGGTTTTAATGTGGCTGACATATGCTGCCTTGTAGTAACCCGCTTCCAGTGAAATATAAAGTGCATCCATCTAATGTTTTTTTTCTGCTGGCTTGCAAAGGGGGAAAAATAAATGTGACTATATTAGCGTGGGCAAACATGATGTCAGACTGACCGGCTAAGTTTATGGGTCAAATATCAATCAAACAGACTCTTACATCATCTGTTGTATTGTATTTGTTTAAACATGCCTTTGTGTCTTTGTCAGCGTCATTTCCAAATCCTGATAAACACTGAGCATTGCAGATGAATTAACTCCTGACTTTTATTGATTAAACTCATTTGATTGTAGCACAGAGAAAGCTCTTGCTGGTCTCCACCCTTTTTTTTTGTTTACTCTGGATACGCAGCCACTTCCTGTGTTGCTCCGGACGTCGGCACTCAACGCGGGATTTTTCCCAAAAGTGACAGCCTTCACTTCCCTCACACTTCTCTCTGTGTGTGAGCGTTTCAGGGAACCACAGCAGCAGAAATATTACAGAGAAAGAGAGAGGGTTATGAAGATGAAATCATCAAGTTTCTCAGTAAAGATGAAACTCACTGCAGGCGGGCCTCTCAGGGGGTGTGAGGAGGAATTTATGGGGGAATGCCGCAAATTAATTGTAAGCTCTGGAGTCAGTATTTGTTTATGCCTGGAGCTTTTGAGGGAAAAAACATGTGAGACCATTTCTTTTCTATTTTAGGAAAGAGAAACTTTGTGATACATAGAGAGAGAATTAGGATGAGTAACATGTGATCAAATCATGAGACTGATGCTCTTTTTTCAAGCTAGTTGATACTTAAAGCTGATTTAACCATGCCTACAACTTACATGTTGGCCTATTGATAATTTGACCATGTCTGACTGATGAATTAAACCTACAGTCCTGTGTGCTTCACGCTTCAACCCTCCAGATAAAAGTCTACATTGTGTGGCATTAGGCTGCCCTTAAATGGATGTTCTGGTCACATGGTTAAGGTTTAGACAAAGATTTGAACAATTTGGCAGTAAGGCAATAAACTACCCTGACTGAACCACACCCAACCCGTGGCACAAAGGCCCCCAGACCAAGGATTTGTTGTCCTGGACCTGGTTGCCTTAATCGTGGCCCAAAAATTGCACTTTTTAGGTTCTCAGTGTAGTGAAAAGTAGTAGTTCCTCTGATTTGCGGTGGGAAAAGTATCATTAATCTGGAAATACTCAAATAAAGTACAAGTAAATCACAATAGACGTGAGTGAAACTACTCAACCATTGGTACAGTGACACAGGTCAGATCAGATTTTGTTTTAAATGAGGGTGGAGGGCAGGGCCATCACATCACTTCCTTTTCCAAAACTTTCTTCCATTGTCCGCATGCAGCGCTGCACAGTTCGTCTCAGCACAACTCCCTTCCTGCACTCTGGACCACACGCTGGCTCCGGCTCACATCCGTCCCCACAGAACATCCCTGCTGGAAAAGCGGGAAATGTTTGAGCCGTTTTATTTGTTGAGGTGTCTACATGCCTGCGTCATCATTTAGCAAAGTAGGGCGGAGGCATGAGGTCAGAATCAGTGAGTCGACGTGCATTTATGGAAGGCTTCTTGAATAGGTTTACCAAAGCTGTGGATGAGAAATGAAGCAAATCATAACATTTGAAATACTCAAGTGTAAATGTATAATATTAGTCAAATCATGTAAAGTGATCATACTTGATTATCATCATGGCCAAAGGAATTCAAGATAACAATATTATCACACTATCTAAATGAATGAATCAAACTCAAAAAGAGAGTGGATGGTGATAATCATATGTTGGTAACCATGAATGTAAAAAAAGCATATCTTTTTTTTATCCCCTTTAAAACTGTGAGTTTTGCGCGGAAGTTTTTCCTTGTACGATGTGAGGGTCTGAGGACAGAGGGTGTAGTTTTTCTCATATTGATACTCTGAACAATCTGTGCTGTTGTATTTGATGTAAAGTGTCTCTACTGTAAGCTATTTTTATTCTGTACAGCACTTTGGCTCGACCAAAAATCGCTTATAAATGTGCTATATAAATAAAACTTGATTTGATTTGATTTGATATCAAAACGAATGAAAAATGTAAAGTCAACCACAAAGCCTAACATCTGCCATTAATACAATGACATAAACATCACTTTTGGGGAGCAGTGCATGGACAGAGTTTGTGTGTGAGACCATCTCATGGTCTCTGTGGTCCTGGATTATAAGTCCTAGATGGATGTCCTCGTGGATTCATCTTCCTATTATACACACATGCATTTCCAAACATTTGGACTACCTATGTTGCAAATGTATTATCTTTCTTTTACACACGGCATCTATTGCACGTCTGTCCGTCCTGGGAGAGGGATCCCTCCTCCGTTGCTCTCCCTGAGGTTTCTCCCATGTTCCCCTTTAAACTGTGGGTTTTCTCTGGAAGTTTTTCCTTGTACGATGTGAGGGTCTAAGGACAGAGGGTCTAAGGACAGAGGGTCTAAGGACAGAGGGTGTCGTATTGTCATACTGATATTCTGTACAAACTGTGAAGACCACTGAGCCAAATGTAACATTTGTGATATTGGGCTATATAAATAAACATTGATTGATTGATTGATCTCATATAACTAACATGAGATCAATATTTATTTTATTAAATATCAAAGGTTTATTTTATACTGTTGCAATATTATTAAGATAGATTTGAATGTATATTCATGGACTGAGTAGATGTATGAGGTGAATGAGTTAAATGTGATCCCAAAGCCCCCTGACATGTGTCCTTATCCATTTACCTTCACCTCATCGATTAAGGAATTTAACCCCTTGCTGAACTGAAGGAGCCTGTCCTCTGACCTTAAACAGTAACCAAACACAAGAATCAGTGTTTTATAGAGTGTCTGAATAACAAATAGATCAACCCCAATAGTCTAACTAACATATAGCCTCTTGACTAATAGATCAACCCCAATAGTCTAACTAACATCCAGCCTCTTGACTAGTGCACTGATTACGCTATTCTTTAAAATCTTTACCTCACAATTCAGTTGCTGTTTATCATGCATGTACTGTATGTAATTTAAAGATGCAAAGTATTGTATGCAAAGATTTAGAGCGATCCCAGCATCCAAAAATCAACAAAAAATGCATTAAAAAACTAAAATCCTATAGCCTATAATCTATTTATTTTAGATTATAACTTTAAGTGTCTATTTAAAAAAATGATCCAATACTTTTTTGTATAAAATGTTGAATGCATGACGTTGATGTTTGTGTTTAAAATTTGATATTGCTACTCTTAAATACTTTCCCCACAACTAGCCCTAAATGTTTTGTAATTTTCAGGGAATTTGTGTCTTGTTATAGCATTTTTGAGGGGGGTTTATATTGTCCAATTATACATTTAAATTCATAGGCTACAGTATTTTTAGATGTCATATATTTTAATTGAACTGTTTTCATAGTGTGTGTGTGTATGTGTGTGTGTGTGTGTGTGTGTGTGTGTGTGTGTGTGTGTGTGTGT
>CALSBZ010044884.1:214003-227656 GCA_943591055.1 Gobionotothen gibberifrons | reverse complement strand
CTGGAGCCTGCATATCGTCATCTGAGATATCAAAACATATTTCCTCTCCTGCATTGTGTGCAGAAATGAAAAAAACGCGATTACATATTTCAAAATTGCCTCCCGAGCTAGATATCCATCACAATAATGGAGGTGTTCATATCAGATAAAGCGTCATATTCATTCTGCTTCCTGTCAATCACCTGACACCTACAGGAGGCAGCAGCAGCGTCTGTCAGGAAATGATCCTTCAAATATATATGTCGCCCTTCAAAATGTATTGTCACATCCATGTCTTCCATCTTTTGTTTGTTGAGATAGGGAAAATCCTGATTTAGCTTTTAATTTGACAATATTAAAGAAATGAACGTTTTAAGTCCAGAAGCTATGTGACGTTCACATTGTACTTGGGCACAATGGTGCTTTAGATCTAAATGCTAAAGTCAGCCGGCTAGCAATGAGGTTTAGCAAGTACAACGTTTGTCCATATTATAAGAAGTCATATTATTAGTATTTTTAAACCTTCAGATCCAGGCTAGCTATTTCCGCATTTTCAATCTCTATGCTAAACTAACCTAAGCTAACAGTCAGCTGGCTCTAGCCTTATATGACCTGGCCAAATATAAGAGTATTGTATATCTTCTTCTATAATTCTTAGCAAGAAAAGTAATACGAGTATTTCCCACAATGTTGAACTGTTGCTCTGGGTGTTAAGAGCAACAAGAAGCCCAGTAGTCTCTGGGAAGTGAGCAAGACATAAGACAAAAGTAGTAAGACACAAACAACACACAAACCAAACGCCATCGTGGTAGAGACCTGTCAATCTCAATGTAGCAGCGCCCATAGCAGGCGCAGCTTTATCGTCTATTTGACTTTCAATGGGATCATCCTTTACAAAGTGATCGTTTAGCTGTAATAAAGAGGACTTTAGACTTGCGATCGAAAGCATAAACTCATCAACAAAATGATTACTGGGTTACCAAATCAAGTCGGCTACATTTCTCCTAGACTTCAATTAGGTTGAACTCCTTTTTTGCAACCTGTGGAGTTAACCCCTGCTAAGCACCTGCACGTTAAAGGTGGGGTAGGTAATTTTGGAGAAACCAGCTCGAGTGCGCTAGAATTTGAAAATACACAGCCGGAAAAAATCTGCCACTTCCTTACAGAGCCCCTCCTCCAACACACACGAACGCACACATGACCAATGAGGGCACGAGATAAGTTTGTGCACAGATGGAAGGCTGACAGGCAGGTAGGCCATCCAGTTACTTTAGCCGGGCCGGCTCAGATGATTGGTCGTGCTTTTTACAGCGCTACGGCTTCCACAGATGACATTTTTTAATGGATTTTTTGTCAAAGCATTTAAGATATTCATTGTTATCGGGATGTTAAGAGCATTCCATGGAATATAACAAAAAGTGTATCTCGAGCCGGTTTCTCAAACTTACCTACCCCACCTTTAAGGCACCTCCGTACACTTTTGAGACCCAGAAATCGAATGTCTACTTAGGCACAACAATGCTTAAAGCCTTTGTTTACCATCTTAGCATTGCATGTCAGTATGCTAACATTCGGGGAGTCGATACTAGCAGTGAGAATCTAACTCTGTGTGACACCTGTACTCTTTGTACCACATTTTGTTGAATTTTGGACATTTTAGCACCGTGAGAGAGATAGACTGAAACATATTAACATAGACTTTATAGACTAAACTTGTACTGCTCCCCTTTCAAACCTGGCCTCTCATCTGAGACCCTCTGCAGCGAGTGCACAGGAAGCCACTTGGACTGCACTGAGCCTGTAAAAGCCCCCTCATCCTGCCCCACCGCCAGGAGAAACAGCATCTATCTAACTCTTTCTCAGGCCGATCAAATCATCAGATTATGGTTACTTTGGCCGCCCCGGCATATGGCAGTGGAAGCCCCTTAGATTCCCTTCATCAAATCAAATATTGACATAGTGCTGATGCTGAGCAGATGTGTGATATAAAGAGGACATGGTGTGCAGACCACCTCCTATGCAACCACACAAATGCACTCACAGCAGGAGGTCCCTCCCCAAAAACCTGCAGATTAACCAGAATAATCAGCATGAGGGCTCTTCAGCTCCCCGAGCCCCAGATTCTCCCTGTGACCCCAGATGTATTTAAAAACTAGAGACCATTTTAGCCCCCCAAATCTCTCCTCCCACACACAGACTGTTGTTTCTGAATTATTACAGAACAGCTACTGTACTACTGCTTAAAAGGACAACAACAATTACTTTTTCATACAATTTCAAAGAAAGTCAGTGTGCTTACTAAGACAAAATGTGCTTCTTGTTAAGGAATAGTCTTTGATGTTTTCACCGTACAATTTTTGCTGCTCCCCATACCTAATTAATTTGGCACATTGATGATTCAGCGTACACTCAGCTTCTATGTTTTCAGTTTTAATGGATTTCTGTATGGTATGTCTGTACTTTATCGTGTTCTTTCTCTCGACGTGGAGCTGAAACGACTTGACAGATAACTGATTATTTTTCAGTGATTCGAATAAACAGAACGCCAACAAAATGTTTCCTTATTTTGATAATCAATTAACCATTTAATACTTTTTTGAAGCAAAAAAAAATACCAAACATTCTCCAGTTCCTGCTTTTCAGTTTGGATTTGCTGCAATTCTGTATCGTATAATTGTAATTTTATAATGACAATCATCAGAATACATTGCCTTGAGCTTTCGGCAATTTGCCACAAATCTAACTTGCACCAAATAATCTGTTGCCTTGTAAAAAAGAAATGCTATCTTTGCTTTATAAGTCTTTGAAGTTCTTCTTTGTCCAGGTCATTAAATACAACAAAAACAGACATATCAAATACACAACAATATATCACTGTTTCTAATCCTATCCTTATCCAAACACATGGAGTGAACCAAGTGATTCAGAAAACAATGTTAATGGGATATTGAATGATGTTGTTTTTTATATGTAGCCCTAAAATGTCAGCTTTACTTACATGTGCTCATATAGTCTCATGTGTGCATGACCCTTCACCGTCTGTAACGTGACCTCTTTAACATCCTCACATCGGCCTCACAGGCAAAGTGCCTCAGCAGACAGCCACTCAGACTATCTGCTGCTGCACATACCGTCACATCATTTCATCACTCAGGCAAAGTAGGTTAAAGGCAGGCAGCGGCTGGTGAACGCCAACATCTGCATGCTCTGTTATACATCACACTTCCGCTCTGACGGACTCGTATCGGGCTCACAGAGCGGCCGGGGAGGGCGAGCGTGTGGGATTAGCGCCAGCTGGCCTTAGTGTGTGCTCATGTGCACATGTCTGTCTGTATGTGTGACCCAGGCTTTAAAGCAGAGCATGTCTTCAGCGTTAGTTAGAGGGGATTGGGGGCGGTGGGTTTTAGATTACAGTTTGGATCCAAGAGGAAGTTTCACCCGCCTTCCTGCTTCCTTCCATGCGTCCCATTGTGCTGCAGGGCCAGCAGGTTAACAGGGTTATCTTTCCTTTTCTTTTTAAAAGCTCATCCACTTTAAAGTCCGTTAGATTCACTAGTTTAAAGCCAGTGTATCTGGATAAGTCCTCTCTCACACTCACACAAGTCAGTGAAAACTGGGACTGCAGCCAGGGTTAAGTGAGCGTGGGATTTCCACTCTGATCTCCATGTGTTGAAGTGCCGTGCATCTGATATAAATACAGCCCTTGAAGCATATCTCAATGCATTGAAATTAGTTTTTAACACATGGCTTCAACATGAATTGATATGTAACCAAAAATAAACGGAGAAAGTAATCAAAGTGACAGTTTGGTGCCGACGGGTGTGGGTTTGTGCACACGGCATTAGTCTAAATGCCACCAAAGCCTCTGGTTTCAGTGGGGGCCCGGGGACAGTTGTTAGTTTTGGGTGTGAAGAGCAGCAGGGGATTTATTCCTGAAAGTCGATTTTGAGGGATTTTGTTTTTTATGAGGGGGGGGAATTAACAGAGCCGCTTGTTCTGTGGTGCACATGTTGGAGTTTTAAACCCTTTGGACCCTCTCAACCCACCGCTTGATAACGTGGATTTCTGAGCTTCATATTTATTTTAGAAGTCACAGAGGTTCAAATGGGATTGACGTCTATATTTTTGCACGCACATATTCAAATAAGCTCCTCATCAGCTACAGCTACCCCCACTACAGATGATCTGACCCTGACTAGGTTTACTACGAAGCAATGACTCATACCATAAATGATTTTATTGGATTACAACTCAAGCGTGGCTGTGTTTGGTTTGAGGTAACAACCAGCCCCACGACGCCCTTGTTGCTTTCTAAAGACACTAAACTCATTTCCTAAATGAGTCGTAGAAGGTCAAAGGGGGAGGTGTGTTAATAATGGAATTGATGGACCACCTCTGTAGAAACCCCCCACCACTAAACAAGATTACCTTCTGGAGCAGAGACCTTAGCACTGGGTTCACTGTTATCAAATGTGTGGTTTGAAAGACATATATTACAGTAATACAGTCAGAGAGACCCAGATTGGAGGATAATGGCAATGCTTCTCCATTAATGGGGGTGTGCTTTCATTAAAGGGAGCATCCTCTGCTTTTCATTTGATTTGTAATGAATCAAGATTGCAATCCTGCACATTGTTGCAGCCGCTGGAGATCTCCATTAGCTAATGCACGGCCTCAGGCTAATGGAAAACATGGAGCTTTCGGCCGTTCACTCATCATCTTCCTCTGAGCAACATGTTCGATAAGACAAAGGAGAATCCCGATGTTAGGGCTGTTAATATTGATTTATTCTCTTTCCATTGTTGATCAATCTGCTGATTATTATCGACTGGTTTGGTCTAGTGAAAATATAAAAAGCCTTTCACAAATTAACATATTCATATTGCGTGTTTTGCCAAGATATGAAGTATTTTTACATTAAGAGACAGGATTCAATGTACTTTCAATAGTCATGCACCAAGCAAGCCTACAAATAGTGGTGTTTTGAGCTTAATGCTATGCTAATTAATTATAATTACAAAGCTAACATAGTGATGTTTAGCACTGTCTTAGTTTAGTCCGTTAGCGTTCTAACATTTGCTAATTTGCACTCAACGTTAATTTTATGTGTAAGATGCGTATTTCTCAGTTTTAGTATTTGAACAATGAACAACCTTTTAGAAGTTTAATATGTTGACCTTTTAATTACAGTGTCTTCTTAGTCTTTATCTTTAAACCAGCAAACCAAAGTGATAAAATACATTAATTCCCTCAAGGCTTCGTCAAAATGTCAAACAATTTGACATTTAAATCTTAATGGCCTCATTAACCCGGTGCGTTTAAAGAAATCATTTGACATTTTGGGAAATGCCCTTATTCTCTTTCTTGCCAAGAGTCCCATGAGAAAATGGATAGAAATTGTATTGCTTAATGTAAAGCTACTGTCAGCGGACGGTTAGCTTAGCATAAAGACTGGAAGCAGAGAGAAACGACTACCCTAGCTGCCTGAACTCAAATGTTTTACTTGAGGAATACTGCATCTGTCAAACTAATCGTTGTAATAATATATAACATGCTGAAAGTTAAGCAAATTTAGAGGTGCTGGCAGCTAGTATTTTTGAACCTTCAGTCAGATCCAGGCTATAGTCTGTGTCCAATATTGTGTATTTGCATATATTGTATATATATCCTATATATATGCTAAGGTCCCGCTACTGACACAACGTCATTTAGTGCGCATATGTGTAATTAAACCCATGATATCAAAATCTCACTCCAGCCAGGTACCCAAAGTTTGCACCCCTGGGCTAGCTATTTCCGCATTTTCAATCTCTATGCTAAGCTAACCTAAGCTAACTGCCAGCTGGCTCTAGCCTTATATGAACTGGCCAAATATAATAAGAGTATTGTAGTACAGACGCTGTATTCCTCGAGCTTAAAAATCAAACGACCCTGTAGTACAGACGCTGTATTCCTCGAGCAGAAGAATCAAGAAACTTATTTTAGAGCATTAATTAGCTTTAAAGCCACATTCTCAGCTCTCACAGGTGCATAATGTAAGTAGCTGGAGGTCAGCAATGCTAATTATCATCTTTATTTTCATGGTCTCAGCATTTAAATCCCCCCACTGGTGTATTAAAATCTCATGAAGGAAATCCCTTCTCCTGCTGTTACCTGCCCCTCATCACGGTGCTTCAGGATTACATAGCAAGGTTAGGAAGTGTCTTTTGTCTCAGTTTCAATGTGAATTATATACTCAACTCCCTTGTATTCAACTATTGTACAAGATGTTGAATTATAACTGGGTTGAATGCTTCCTCTTGAGCCCAGTGACCTTGTTTTACTGTAATTGCCGCTGCTCCCCGCCTGCGAGGGAGAATAGCAAGTGTTGTTTTTTGAATCTGTATTTCTCTCCTTCGGGCAACATGTAGGCACAAAGCTCAGACTGTGATATTAGATGTGCCATTTTCCCGTTGAGAGATTTGAGTTTTCTGCCTCTAAGCTGGCTTAATGAAGCAAGATCGTATACAGGGGAAATAATGTGTGCGTGGGGGGAGAATGAGAATAGGAGAGAAGAGTGGGATAACAAGATTGAAAAACAAGATTGAGACAGAAAGATGTGAGTGAAGAAGAGGAGGGAGGAACATCGAACATCCTCCCCTCTTCTTTTTTTTTTTATGCCTGCAGCTCGGAAAACCCTCAATGCCGGGGAATCGGGGTCGTAGGCCGTGTTAAATTAGCAAATTCACTTTTAATGAAAGAACGCTTAATCTGGATTGGTTTTATTAATAGAATATTCCCCCGGGGCCAAGTGGAGACGGAGGGGCAAAACACTTTCAAGTGGAATAATTAAGACCCTTCGCCTTCTCACTTCCTCTTGTTAATTAAGACGATCATGCGGGCTCTGGATATGATGCTGCAGCTGAACAAGCAGAAACAGGCAGCAGCAGCAGCAGCAGTCACTCTAGCGCACGAGGAGGATGAATCTTCTTACGATTTTCCATTCCTGGTTGTGAATTCTTCTGCTATTAGATTGGAATTTCCTCCAGTTTTCTCTCGTCTGCAGGGCGCTGTGAGCGATGCAAGCTGTGTACAAAATGAGAGTTAAAGTGTGCTGTGTTTTCTCCATCGTGTGTTTCAGTTCCTGAGGATCTGTCCCCGGAGGAGAGGGATGAGCTGTCAAACATCCGGCGCAGGAAGAGAGAGCTGCTCGATGATATTGAGGTGTGTGTTTGTGCACGTATGAGCACTATATACATACAGGTTGCATTTCAGCTTCAGTTCATTAGTAGTGCACTGCAACTTTGGTTATATTGTTAGTTAGTTATTAACTTTGATGGCTCTCTACTGCTGCACGGAAGAAGTATTTGCATGCTCTATATATGTAATGCAAATGAACTTGCAGTACAAGTCTACAGTACAGTAGTCTTATTGCACTCTCAATTTGATTACAGAAAGTATTGCACTCCCCTCTACTAACTGTACAGTGCATTTTCTGTCCTGTTCATGCCTTAATGCTTTTGTCTCTGTATTTTATCCGGTTTTTATTTGAATACTGTCTCACTCTTTTCTCTCAGAGGTTGAAGTTTGAGATAGCAGAAGTCATGACGGAGATCGAGCAGCTGACGTGTGTCGGAGAAAGGTGAGTAACTCAATGTGCATATGGGGGTCAAATCTCTAAACTATCGCTATAAAAGAGCAGGTATTTTCAAGCACATAGTGGCTATATGTATACGGAAGTTATTGAGAAATAAAACTGAACATCATAAGTGTAGTAGAAGAAGAATTCAGGCAGCAAAGATGTTGCCTCATATATATATCCTTTATTTAACCAGGTAAAAGACTCATTGAGATTAAAATCTCTTTTCCAACTTTCAGTCCTCCCGAGAACAAAGATGACGTTGTTTGACGTCTCATGTAAACAGGAACACAAGCCCAGTCATGCTATGCTTTAGCTCAACGAACCCGTTCTTATTATACATCCATGAACGAACCCAGTCCACCATAGTCCAAAATCAAGCGCAACACAGGTGGCGTTTCAGCTCCGGGAAGTGAGCACAGGCTCCGCAGTCCAAGCGGATAGAGTGATCCCAGTCCCAGGAACGGCAGTACTGTTTAGCCGCAACGTTACGGCATCAACAACGCTCGCCCTGGTTGTACTGTCCAAAACAGCTCACAGATATTGACCGGTGTTTTACAAAGATAACAGATATCACGTAGACAACACTAGAACAGACATGAAAGCACAGCGGACAGGGACAGGTACAGACGTGCTGCCATCTTGGATCTCATCTACCTGTTTTTATGTATAGATTTGTATTTAACATTTAACATTTATACTCTTGTGTTCCAGTAAAACAACCCAGAGAAACAAACAGATTGCCATGGGCAGGAAGAAATTCAACATGGATCCAAAGAAGGTATGCCTCATGTTTTCATCATCCTCCGAAGTCTCTGTAGC
This sequence comes from Gobionotothen gibberifrons, assembly GCA_943591055.1. Taxonomy (NCBI): domain Eukaryota; kingdom Metazoa; phylum Chordata; class Actinopteri; order Perciformes; family Nototheniidae; genus Gobionotothen; species Gobionotothen gibberifrons. The sequence continues at coordinate 219,237 of CALSBZ010044884.1, read as the reverse complement.
CTTGAAAAGGAATGACTTTCTTATAGTCTGAAGAGAGATCCATTTTCCATCGTCCGTCCTCAGTCGAGATGAACAGCCGTCCCGTTTTTTTCCTCTCCAGGGAATCCAGTTCCTGCTGGAGAACGACCTCCTCCAGCACACCCCCGAAGAAGTCTCCCAGTTCCTCTACAAAGGAGAAGGCCTCAACAAGACGGTCATCGGAGACTACCTGGGCGAGCGGTGAGACAGAACATTAATCAGGCGGCAGCAGAACGTCCTCCTCACATGAGGGTTATTCACCCTTTGTGGTTAGAGAAGGAAACGATTACATTTGCTGTTGTGAACACACACGCTTTTGAACATAAATCTGATTAATTCTTATATAATTTAACAGCAGGACCTGTTTTGTAAGGATCCCTCAAAGTTTGTTTCTACTGCAGATCCTACAGAATAAGATCTGGGTAGTTATATTATATTCTATTGATATCTGCTCTGCCTGAATAAAATATACATTTTATCAGCAGAAAAAAGCGTCACAGGCTTGTCGAACTCTTTGATTGACAGATGATCTTTGAGAAGTGTAGAGAGAAAATGGCAGCGAACAATTAACACCCAAAATGTCATAGAACAAAAATAATAATAATTTAAACATTTCCAAGGCATTTAATTGTTTTATATTTGTGAGTATAATATATTATATTTGACTTAGTCGTACCAAATGTTACAGTCTTTTTATAAAGGTCTTAGTGAGAGAGGAGATGGATTAACAATATACATAATTATTTTTGTAATTAATTATGAATTATATATATTAATAGAAACATTGAGAAAAACTCTTTTTAGGACAATAATTATAATTGAAGTCAGGTTTTTTTCTAAGTAGGTTTTCCCATACAAGCTATTTTCTATGGTCAATAATAGTGCAATATACCTAAATACAGTTATAGAAATTAAGATTTAAAGTTAAATCAAATGTAAAATATATATATAAACTATTGTAAATCCCCCAAAAATAAAAACCAACATTTAAAACATACAAAAAAGCAATAAAAAGATTAAATAAATATGTGCAGTTTATCCGAATGTAACAGTGAAAGAGCTGTGAAGTATTTAAATCATCTTATAAAGAGGGTCCTGTTTAAAGCAGCACAGTCTGAAGTCTTCATACGCAGGAAATCACATCAACTACAGTCTTAATTATCTTACATTAGCACAGAAACAAAGCACAATGTGAGTCAGTCGTCGGGGGCTCTGGGGACTCTTCGTGTTGGCGGTGTGGGCTTTACTCACGGGGGATCATCAAAGAGCCCACCTACCCTGTGGAAATCACACTAAACACAGGCGGAGGGTTTACACGCAGTAATTATCACTAATTGAGCTTATGCAGGGAGCAGAACCTATCATTACATGCTGAGCAGAGAGTGGGGGAGAGGAAGAGATAGGGGAGATGCAGGATAAGCAGGTGATTGGCTCCCAAATGACGCCACTAGATCTTATTATATTACACGTCACTTGTTAGACGCTTTTATCCAAAGCGACTTACATACTCAATACTGTGGGCAATCCCCACAGGAGCAATTTGGGGTGAAGTGTCTTGCCCAGGGACACAACGACATGCTGATTGCAGTGGGGTTTGAACCTGTGACCCCGTGATCCGAACACCAACGCACAACCCACTGCACCACACGCCTCCATCTTATTGTTCCTTAAACTTAGACACGAATAAATGCAATTTCGTATTTGCAAATGACAAACCACATTCATGTCTCTTTTTAATAAATGTACCTATAGAAATAAACCTATATATATGCAACCCTCATCGGACAGGATTCAGTTGATCTGGCTGCAGATGACAGTGCAGGGTATACAGTCCCCCCGAGTCATCGTCCAAGTAATCCAAGACTGTTATTGCGAAACATGTTTTTGTTTTGCTTCTCGTAAACCAACGTTGTTTTTGATGTCGCTCCACAAAAAGTCTAAAAATGTCCTGGCTTCATTTGTACAATAAACAACAGAAAGAGGATGCAGGCTCAGGATTATGGCCCCTCGTGTACAACAAACACGATCAGAGAAGCTGTGACCGCAGCCCGAGAGCAGCTGTGGACTGAAAAACCCCCCCCCTCCAAAAGCCAAACAAACCTCTGACAAAAAGGAGCCTGTGTGGGTTTTGGGTTTTAGCTGTTTTTCATCAGTCAAACGCACCGTTTCCTCGCCTCAGGGGGGGGGGGGGAAATACTCAGCATCAGCCAGCTGTTTAAATTGCTTCCAGACTCCACGCTCAGCGCCCCGGTATGAATAAAAGCACAAACATGACAGGAATGCTGAGAAACGGGAATCCAGGTTGAGAAATGCTTTCATGGAGGAAATCTGGTTTTCCCCGCCCTTTCCTCTGGGCTCGCTTATCGTCTAGAGTTATGTTGCATCTTCTCTGGATGATATTTGAAAGAATGGCTATTGGAAATCTGATTTTATCATTTGTATTTTCTCCTAACAGGGAGGACTTCAACCTCAAGGTGCTGTCGGCTTTTGTGGAGCTGCATGAGTTTGCAGACCTCAATCTGGTCCAAGCACTAAGGTCAGCACAACTCTAAAAAACTAAGAGAAGTTGTATGCTCCCTGTAGCATCACAAATACAATTCCCATTCTCTCCTCCATTTGTAGGCAGTTTCTGTGGAGTTTCCGTCTGCCAGGTGAAGCCCAGAAGATCGACCGTATGATGGAGGCGTTTGCGTCGCGGTACTGCCAGTGCAACCCGGGGGTCTTCCAGTCCACAGGTCAGAGTCAGAGTCTGTTGAGTAGATCATTGTTCACCAAGCCTTTCATGTGAGACGATTCCCCCACAGGCCCTTTGGATCAGCTCCAGAGCCCCCTTCACTAACATCAACTGTCTTTTCAATTGATCTTAAACAGGATGTTGTTAAAACACTTTAATTATATACATATGCATATCATATGTATTGGAGGAAGTCAGTCTTGAGGTCGGCTTTTCACTTTTGCATTCGTAATATAACTTTTTTTTTTACTTTCTTGTGTTTTCCAATCCATTTCAAAAAATTATTTAGCTTACTATTTTTAAGGCTGTACCCCGTCGTTGGCCCACTATTCGGTTTTCAATGTCGTTATTCGGATATTCGTTTATTTTTTTGGCAGCCGCAGTTGAAATCTCCAATATCAACGTAAGAGCTTGTGCCTCTTCGGGGGTTGCTAACACTTAACCATACATTTTATCGTTTACTTTCTCCGTCTTTATATGTAGATATTACTTTTCTCCGTTAATCTCCGCTCCTTTTGACCGCCACGTTGTTTCCATAGCGATAACAACTTCCTGTCAACAGCGCTAACTCTCCTTCAAAATTAAAGCATGTCCATACAAAATAGGAAGCCAAGCCAAATGACACTTAAAGGTGGAGTAGGTAAGTTTGAGAAACCGGCTCGAGATACACTTTTTGTTATATTCCATGGAATGCTCTTAACATCCCGATGGCAATGAATATCTTAAGTTCTTTGACAAAAAATCCATTAAAAAATGTCATCTGTAGCCGTAGTACTGTAAAAAGTACGACCAATCATCTGAGCCGGCCCGGCTAAAGTAACTGGATGGCCTACCTGCCTGTCAGCCTTCCATCTGTGCACAAACTTATCTCGTGCCCTCATTGGTCATGTGCGTTCGTATGTGTTGGAGGAGGGGCTCTGTAAGGAAGTAGCCGATTTCTTCCGACTGTGTATTTTCAAATTCTAGGGCACTCGAGCTGGTTTCTCCAAAATACCCTACCTTTAAGACATATAGAACTGCAACGAAAGTAACAAACACAATATCCTTTTCAATCTCCAAGAACATACATTGGGTTATTTACATTAACATATAACTATAAAACAACAATACTGTAGAATAACAAAATGAATGCCTTGAATAAACCGAAATACACGTGATGAAGCGCGCCGAATATCCGAATATTCGTTGCTGATAACTACCGAATATCCGGAGCCCGAAAAATGGTATACGGGACAGCCCTACTATTTATTAATCCTAGCTAACTATTTCAACCATTTCATCTATTACTCTCTGTTTAGACTTCTCTGCTTTCTTGCGACCTAGTTCTATTAACTCTTAATCCCAACAGTGTTGATGTTACAGCTGCATTTTTGTAGATGTATTCTTTTTAAATCAAATTGCAAGCAGTTTAAAACAAGTTGGATTTAGTTAATTTTCTATGTTGTTGCAAAAGTTGCCCCTGGGACACAAAAGAGCAGAGATGTTGGACAATGTCAATGCACTGAACATCAGTTTACCCTAATGTGCCAACAGAAGAATTGCCTGAGGGTCCAGGATACATTGAGCATTTAAATGCATTTGATTCATGAAGCCATGAGAGTCACTGTAACTAGAGCTCAATGAGGATCAACCAGATTACAGTAACTTCAGATCACAGGATCACTGCAGCAGAAGAGTAAACAAGCAGCAACAAACAAGAGACATCCATTATTCATAGCGGCTCAATGTGGCTGAGTGATACGTGTTCTTGAGATAAACAAAGAGTACAACTACAACAGGCTGTAAATAATTAAAGAAGTTAGGATAGTTGAGGGTGCATGTCGTCCCGTGGAGGGAAGACTGCCAGATTTGTTAATTCCATGCTCAAAGTAAAAACAATTGAAATGCTTTTAAATCAAATGTAATATTGTATATTGATAATATGTATTATCCATCCATGCATCAGAATCTGAAATATGTTCTTGCTCCCCAGGGAGATATCGGATGTTTAAAAAATAAATAAAAAAGAATTAAAAATAAATTAAAATAAAATAAAATTAATTAAATAAATTAAATAAATTAAATAAAATAGAAAAGTAAAAAATGAAATATATGTATAGCAATATAATGCATTATTAGTGATATTATATTATTAATGATATAAATACTGAAAATGGTTTCAAACTATTTTCCGAGAAAGGTAGTAGTACAATACTGCATTATTTCATATGGGAATATCATATGTTTCATATGTAGAAAAGTAACTATCGTAGAGGAGTAGTAGATGTATACATTAGCCTTAAATAGAAAAACTACAATAATGTCAAAATATAACTTAGATAAGGTAATCGAGTGAATATGCTCAGTAGCATTCCACCACTGGTATTCAGTCATGTGTGTGTGAAGCCATTTTAAAATAAAATGATCTTTAATCACTGATGGAAAAGAGCAACCCGTCTCTCTCTCTCTCTCTCTCTCTCTCTCTCTCTCTCTCTCTCTCTCT
>CALSBZ010044884.1:187979-199385 GCA_943591055.1 Gobionotothen gibberifrons | reverse complement strand
ATTTACATTATGCATGTGTAGAATATATTGTACATACTGTTCCTTTGTTTCTTCCTCTGTTGTGTTTATGTAGCATGTAAACCATATCGGCCGCAGCCTGTACCCGTTCACCTGTTTTAGTTTGAACCGCTGACAGTTTACAGAAGTGGAGGAGCGGCGACTCCTCCGCCTCACGCTGAGTTATTACTGAAGTTCAGAGAATACATGAAGTTATACGAAGAAAACTCACTGTGCTGAGTTGGAAAAGGGAGTAAAGTGAGTTAAAAACACCCTGAAAGAAGCTAAATACAGGACATTTTAAAACTCACATGATGTGAAACTGGAATCGGATTTTCCCAAACGGAGATCGAGACGACTTGCCGCCTCTTTTTTTTTAACAGTACATGTAATTTTAAGGTTAATTGATCTTAGTTTGGGAAAAATGCTCATGAATACTATGAATAAAAACAACATGCTGATCAGAAAAGTGTTTTGTGTGCATGTGAATTCAATGAAAAGAGCTTAAAGGTGGGGTAGGTAAGAATGGAGAAACTAGCTCGAGTGCGCTAGAATTTGAAAGTACGCAGCTGAAAAAAATCTGCCACTTCCTTACAGAGCCCCGCCTCCAACACGCACATGACCAATGAGGGCACGAGATACGTTTGTGCCCAGATGGGAGGCTGACAGGCAGGTAGGCCATCCAGTTATTTTAGCCGGGCCGGCTCAGATGATTGGTCGTGCTTTTTACAGCGCCACGGCTTCCACAGATGACTTTTTTTTAATGTATTTATTGTCAAAGCATTTCATGTATTCATTGCTATCGGGGTATAACAAAATGGAATATAACAAAAAGTGTTTCTGGAGTGAATTACCTACCACACCTTTAACTTACCAGGTCTTTGGTTATTTATGTAAGTATTTTAGGAATAATATAGTGAGTTTGAGCTGGAAATGTGTCTTTTTAACTTGGTGTGATTACAGGAGAGTGCTTTCATCCACACTTAATGTATTTACATATTATAATGAAGGAACTTTGGATACAATCTAATCCTAGTATATAATACAAAGGCAGACCTTTTACCCGGCAATCATCTCAATCCGTTTCCCATTCATTTCAATGCAGCTTGTAAACAAGTCAAAAGACCAAGAAGAGATTACAATTTCTGACATTAACAAATGTATTTAAGGCTTTTACCTTATACAATGTATAAATTCTGACATGCTAAACGTAAAAGGTAGTAGCAATTTTTCAACTTCTGTCTAAAGTTAAAAAAAAAAAAAAAACATTCCCAACAGTCCAGAGAAAATGGTCGATATTAACAGGAGTTTTTCTAAAAACAAAATCAACATCTATAGGTAACCCTGATACAGGATCTTTACATATAAAAATAACTGATAGTACAGTTCAAAATTAAATTCACAGTATTTTTGATGACGCTAGAAGACACAAAACTGTATTGTTCATTAAAAAGCAAACACAAATGGTCCACAGGCATGATTAACAAAGATTAGATGGTTTCCTTTTCAAAAGAATCCAAAAGCAACGTGACAGGAGAGAAGAGGGAGGTGTGACATACCTCCGTGTGTGGAAAAGTTGAACAATTACGGCGTGAATCTTAGGCTTCAGAGCAAAAACAAATGGAAAACAAGCTGGGAAATGTCCTCAAGTCTGTCCAGGGTTTCATTCACAAGTTTCTCCCTCCTTTCCGCACCCAGTGGGATCAAAGAATAAACTCAAAAAGCATTGTGGCTCCGGAGATACGGTGACGTCTAAAAACCTGCAGCCGATGCCTTACAGTTCTCCTTTTCCCTTTAGTTTGTCTGAATGTGACAGGTGGATATCCACGAGTTTCCATGTCCTGAGTTCCACTGAGCAGCAGCTGAGATGTTCAAGCTCCAGGCTTTGTTTGTGTTCATACAAGTATATATTAATATTTTATCATAAATGTCCATTGAGTGTCTTTTTTTTAACCATAGTTAGGAGAATTACGGCATATAAATCGATGCCTTTGAAAAAACAAAACATTTTTAAAACACTTTTCTCGCGGTAAAAATACAATATATTCCCAACGAAGAAGCACCACGTCAAAAAAAGATGTCATTCCTTTGCTGTTGTTGAAATGGTGATGTGGCTGAAATGAGAGAGAAGAGGCCTGTTATAACATCTGATACATGTTTGTTTTTTTATTAAACAAATGGTACAATCAATAACATCAAATGCAATACAGTACAAAACATATCTAAAGAAAGAAAGAACCCCCCCCCCCCTTCTATGTTAGAACCCAGACCTTACGTGAGAGGGAATGGGGAGGCTTCCAGCGAGTCGCAACCAATTTCTTTGCTGCTGTAAGCCCGGCTAATAGTGCTCGCCTTTTGGTCAGGGTTAAACCACAGGTTGGACAGGTCGTTTAGGATAAGTGTAACAGGAGAATGTTAGTCTCAAATATCGCCGAAAGGTTAGAGGCAACCATCTCCCAGAATCTGGCCACTGGCGGACATTCCCAGAACATATGTATATAAGTACCAATGGCCTCTACGTCACATAGAGTGACCGCGTCGCTGCACATTATCCCTTACATATGATTATATAGAGTCATTATGCATTAGTTTTAAAGCAGGAGGCGCAAACGCTTGCCTCGGGGAGGGAGAAAAAGAGCCACAGCGGAGAATAAACAGAAGGGCAACCATGGCAACCATGCAAGGGAAGTCTTCTTCGCTGCTTTTGTGGCAGACTACAGCGCCACTTACAGGCCTGGCATATGTACTACAGCGTCTCCAGCGCTTTAGAGCGGCAATGGCCCAACCTCTCATTCCCCTGATAGGTGGAGACTTGACCAATAAGCGGAGCACCCCTTTTGTGACGTAGGAAAGAATTAAAATCTGGATCAGTCTGTAGCAGATCCGTTACAGCCCCGTTTTTAGAGATTTGGGTACGGAGGAAAAGAGAGAGGGTTGTATTTTCTGACACTTGGCGAGTTCCCTGACACACCGGGGACACATATTCATGTATAAAAGACGTACAAGAGTGCATTTTGCACGATAGGTCCCCTTTAAACAAAGCTTCCTAGGCGTAAGGTAAACTCTATGAGTGAAATTATAATGTATGAGCTGGTGGTCAGGATTCCTAGAAGCTATATATATATATATATATATATATATTGGACCAGACTTCATCCCAATCAAACTCTGGATCCTGATCTGGGATATCGGCCCTCTAACGCCAGGGGTCTATAAGCGTGTTGTAAACAATTCTGATACATTTTATATATTGTTTATAAGCAGTGTCTGTACTGATGATGATGATTAAAGTCCACTCACAGTCAGTGTTTCCAGCCACTGGAGGATCCGTGGGAGTCGCCGTTCGTGTGGCTGTAACCATTTCCTGCAAAACAACAGGGACACTTTAAATCTTCGCCTCACACGTTCTGTTTCCCGTCACTACAGAGCGCCTCGAGCTTATCCAATGAGCTGCTCCGATTGCATTTACACATCCAGTCACTACCAAACAGACGAATTCTAGAAAGTCATTTAAAGGCAATCGGATGGTGAATTGGTTAATTGTTGGTCGACAAAATGCCTGTAAATAGTTTTTTTTTTGGTCCAAAACCCAAAGATATTCCATTCATTATGATTAAAAACACAATCCTAGAAATAACCATATTTTAAAAAGGCTATAAAAAAGCACATTTAGACATTAAAAATTTACTTTAAACAATTAATCATATTAATAACATTTTCATAAATATCATTTCCGGTCAATGGACTGATGGATTATAAAAGCTCTGATATGTCCTCAGTGAAGGGCAGGCTCCACAGCAGTGTTTCTCTCATCTTTAAAAAGGTACATTTTTTAGCGATAGAGAGGCGAAGTCCCTCCCTTTCTGGGGGAGCCCCATGGGACCTTATTTCGGAAAAAGTATGTATTGAAGTCAATGGAGAGAGAAAGATTATCTTTCGATCCCGTTTGAATTGTGCCACGAATTACACATATGATGTTTGTCAATTTAAAAGATAATTTTTTTTAAGTCAAAAAAATGTAAATGTGTCGTAAAACTGTGAAGTAACACTTTTGTTTTGTGTGAAACCGCTCAATGAACTACATCTCCCGTCTCGCACCACACACCAAGACGGCCGTCACGTTGGCACATTTCACTTCTTTCTTTCAGAATGAGGTGAAAAGTATTAAAAGAGGTGAAAATCACTCCAAGTCTGGGCATGTTGAGAGCTGTGCATACACACAAGGGGAGTTAGTCGGTTCGTAAGAGCCAGCATGCGGGACCGGGATTCTGGGATTTGTAGTCTTTCTAGTTGCATATTTTTCATAGTCTTATATTTCAACAGTTTTACGACAAACTGTGACTTTTTTGACACGGAAATTATCATTTAAGATTGACAAACATCATATGTGTAATTCGTGGCACAATTCAAACGGGATCGAAATATACGTTTTCTCTCACCATTGACTTCAATACATAATCTTTCCGAAATAAGGTCCCATGGTGGTCACCGGAAAGGGAGGGACTTCGCCTCTCTATATATTGAAGGTGTAAAAGCTGAAGTACCTTTGTATCCGTTGAGATGTTGATTTGAAGCGTCTGTTGGGGAGGTGGGGTTTGAGGGGGGGAGCTGCTCGCTGCTGTGATCTGTGCGCCGCCGTTTTTCAGGAGAGTAACCGTTGTGTTGTTTAGCGTCCTTGCTGTCGTAGTATCGTCTCTTGCTGCTCTCCCTCTCCTCGCTGCTCTTGTTCCCGCGGACCCTCGACGGTCCCGGCTGCTCCGACTCGCTGCGCCTCCTCCGCTTCTTCTTCTTCTTTTTGGGGTCAGCGGCTCGGTCTGAATCCGCTTCGGAGCTCCTAGAGAAGAAGGAAAACTCACCGGGGTTACTAGAAATCCAAGACTAGATAGAAAGCTGAATGTAAATAGCTCAAGACATCCAGCTCCTCGTGATATTTAGGAGCTGGTTCCATTTAACACATTTTAAAAAGGGATTTTAATTTAATTGGAAAGACAGCAAAAGCAAACAGTCCTACAACCACCAGACTCAGGGGCAGTTTCATCCCACAGGCAATAAGACTTTTAAACACCTGAACAGTTGAAGCAACATCCCTAATATTCATCTGGCTGCTACTTAAAAGTTATTTAAAAATGATTTATCTTTAGAAAACGGACAAGTGAAATCAAGCAATCTGATTGGTTCTTAGCCGTGATATAATGAGCGTATATCACAGGTAGAATTGTAGTTACTTTTCACAACAAGTCAGTATCCCTCCGCGTCTGAGAGAAGCTACAACCGTTACTACAACTGTTACATTACGTCCGTTACGAAACTAACTAACTAACAAAGCTTAAGATGGAAACATGTCAGGGATAATGTGCAGCAAGGACTTATTGACCGTTGTCAAGGACGCTCAGTCGCTCACACCTGCAGAAAGAAGTCCGGTCGATTTAACTGTATACAGAATCTCGATTACGATTTTGGCTGGCAACGATTACGAAAACAACGTAATCGAAATTAAACCATTATTAATTTTTTTTTTATTGGTTTTTCAGTTGAATTATACTTAACGTTCAGGGTAATCAACTGTTAAACTGTTTAAGTAAATTAACAATCGTTTTAAATAAATCGTGATATCAATTATTGACCAAAATAATCGAGATTATGATTTTTGCCATAATCGAGCAGCCCTAGCATCGAGAATAGTACAATGCATGTGTTGAATGAGCAAAATGGCCAAATATGACTATCCAAAATAAACATTTATACAAAGAAATGTCACGCAGCGCTATTCAAAACGTAGTTCAATAAAGTAAATCTAATGTTTCCCTTCTCTGTCAGTTCTAAGAAACCACTTTAAGCCGCTGCAGGGTATATGCATGAATCCTGAAGTCAAAATGTAAAACCCTTTCCATACATTTTAAGACCTCATCTCCACTTGGAGTTCTAACTGGTTACCTTGGCGACACACTTTACCTCACATTTCCTATATACAGTATTGATTGTCCTTCCTCCTTATCTTCCAACCATTTGGACGCAGACTTGCATTTCCCCATAACGATGTTGCTTAGCAACCGGCGTAAACGGAGCTTTGCGCGCTATCAAGCAGTGAGCGTGCGATGTCCTGTTCAGATGACGTCAAACCCAACGGGATGCCATAAATAAAGTACACAGAATCACACTACACACCTACGCAATGATTACATTCAGGCACACTGTAGAATACAACCTCTTTGGACCATTTATAGACTTATTGAAAACAAGCTACAAAATGTGATACCTTGGGAAATGCCTTTTAATACTTTTTAATAGCCTTCATTTTCGCTAAATGGATTTATCAACTTTTAATACTTTCTAAGACCCCGCGGACACCCTGCACTGTTAAAGCAGAAAGCCTTTAGACCAAATACTGAACATATATTTGAGTATATTTAGTAAAGTGACAGCCTCTCCATTACGTTTGTTGGGTAAACAATGGAATTTAAACAGAGGCATAACTCACCCGCTCTCTCGGTGTCTCTCTTTATCCTTTGACTTCTTATTCTTGCTCTTTTTGTGTTTTTTCGAGCACCGAGTCTCAGAGCTGTCCTCCCTCTCCTTGCTCGGAGGATCGGCGTTCCTCTTGTGATCCTCCTTGTTCGGAGGCGACTCATTTGTGTTTGGACGCTCCCGAGGGGGGGAACCCTTTGACTTTTCTGCGGTTTCTGTCTCTGTGTTTGGCGAGGAAGTCTCCCCTCTCGACGTGTAATAATAATCCCTCTCCCTGCCGGTGCTCCTCTCTTTCACCGGCCGCCGGGACTCTCTGCTCTCCGGCTGCCGGCTCCTATCCTCTCGGTACGAGTGACCGTGTCCCCTCCGCTCGTGACCCCAATCATCTCTGGAGTTGTAATTGTTCCGCTCCCGCTCCCTGGGCGTGAGGAAAGGCCGGTCCCTGCGACGATCGGGGTCCCAGTCCCTGTAGGACCGGTTGTACGGAACCAAGCGGTCCTTGTACGAGCGGCGTTGGTGGCGATCCCGAGAACGATCTCGAGAACGATCCCGAGAACGATCCCGAGAATCTCGTCTGTAGCGATGTCGGTCTCCGTCTCTCTCTCGCACCGGGCTCCTGTCCCTGTAGTGTCTGTCCTTGTCTCTGCTCCAGTCTCTCTCTCTGTCCCGGGACGTTTGTCTTTCCCCTCTAGAACTGGGCTTGGACTGGGCTTGCTCCTTAGCGTCGGTGCGTCCTTCAGTCCCCGCTGACGGATCACGAGTCCTCGGTAGATCCTTTGCCTCCTCTTCACCTCGGCCAATCCTCTGTGGAGCTGCAGACGTCCCGTTGGTGTTCTGGGAGTCGTCTGTCGTCGGGGGTAACGCCGCAGGGATGCTATGCGGCGGGGCAGGAGAGGAAGAAGAAGCAGGTTCTCTGGACGTGACGGGGTGAGTGTTTGTTGGAGTGGCTGAAGGTGGAGAGGAGGATGGTGTTTGCGGAGGCAGGGGTTCAGACACAGTTGTAGCCCTTATGTCAGGAGGGGGGGCGCTCTGGGTTTCGCTGGCAGCGGGATGGGGGCTCTGAGAGGAACTGGCCAGGGAGGAAGCAGCAATATGGGCCTCTTGGCTGGAAAAACAAAATAAAGAAGCATTTTAATTTTAACACTTTTGGGTGAAATGTCTGTGAGAAATGTAAAAATAAAATAAAATATCGATGCAGCCAAGTAGATTTTGAAACCACATCTTTATACTCACTTTTTTAACTTCTTAATATATGGTTGAAGGCAATTACATTTCCCATTTTGAATCAACTCATTTTAAGGATACATGCAAGTTTGACCAGGGGATCTTTTGTGTATATTTAAGCAATCATGCACGTGAATGAATCTTGTTTATTGGAGTGATATAGCGGTTAAACTCAGGTACTATGCATCAGTGTTTCCGCCAGACCAGGGCTGAGAGGGTGTCCACCCCGAGAGCGGGAGGTGTGACGTCACGTCGTGTCACATGACTTGAATTTTGAATTGAGCCGTCCCTTATAGATACTATCTCTTTACGTATTAGTGATGGGAATTACGGCTCTTTTTAGTGAGCCGGATCATTTGGCTCGGCTCACTAAGAAGAGCCGGCTCCTAAACGGCTCTTCATGTTGTTACCACAGTTTACCACGGAGCCTCAGTTTCGCCGCTGCGAGGCTCCGGCGCTCGCAGTTCACGTGCGTGCTCCACTAGCACCCCCCGTCAAGGCTCGCCGGCAGCACACTTTCCGTCACAGGAACACGCTTTGCTGGCGGCGAAAAGAATCCCACCAGACTCCTTTGCCCCTCCAACAGAGGGATGTCCTTGTCCTTTTTCTTTTTCGTCATTTCAAGCGATAAAAACTCTCGATCTTCTCTCGAATTATTAATTTTTGTCAAATGACGACTGGCGGAAACGCTGCTATGCATCGATTTTGTATGTGATCAAGCCATGCAAACTCAATATGTTTTGCATTTGGTTTGAACGCAGCATTTCTTAGTTTTTCTCTCTCGTTTATTTGGCAGGGACATTGCACATTAATGAACACTTAAAACAATAAACATTTCAAGCGTAAATATGCCGGATTTAGCTTTGAGCTACTTTCCATCCGCGTGCTAATCTCACCTTGTTTGACTGTGATCACTGTCGTGTCCATTAGAAACCACCGTAGCCACAGAGGATGGAGTGTCATGATTAATGCCAGAGAGCTGAAAAACAAGACATTCAGTATTTATCGATTTAAACAAAAAGCTCATTAGGTTTCATTATATGAAAGGAGACTTACCTTATTAGGGGTGTTGTGTCCATTCACATTGTGGTGTCCGTTATGGTGGCCATTTTGACTGGATTTAGAGACGCCATTGGTGGGTCCGTTTAGCCCGTTGCGATGCGCTCCCGAGTCTCCGTTTGTGGCTTGAGAGGAAGTCTCTCCCGCTCTCTTGTTTCCGTTGAGGAGAGACTTTGCTAATCCGCCGTTATCCAGAGAGCCAGAGTTCTCCTGGTCCGATTCCTCCGAGGACTCCTGGCCGTACGGCACCAAGAACGACGCTCCGTTTCCTCCCGCGTGGTGACCGCCGTTACTGCGGGACGTGCCGTTAACGTGGTTTAGCTGACGCGGAACAAAGCGAACATCTGAGGTAGACTGCGAGGAGGAGAGAGAGCTGGAGGAGGAAGAGGAGGAGGAGCAGCTGGCAGAGGAAGGCTGGCTGTAAGAGGAGGAAGAGGAAGAGGAGGAGGAGGAGGACGGGCGGTTGGGTTTGCCTTGTCCGATGAAGAAAGAAAGCTTCTGCCGCTTGTCCTGGTCTGGGATCATGGTGGGCCGGCTGATAGAGTGGGAGATGGAAGAACAGGAGGAGGAAGAGGAGGAGGAGGAAGCCAGTCCATGGATAGATTTCCCCCCAACACTGCTGCTGGTGCTGGGCTTGGAGTTGGTGTGAAAGTCCCTCAGAGATCCGTTCCCGTTGACGTGAAGAGCGCGCTGAGGACAAACAAGATAGATTTGTTGTTAAACACTGGCTTTATATCTTCTCACATTCGAATATGTTTGATCAACATTGTTTAGATCTAGTAAGAGATCGGCAGGTCAGGTGTGTCGTGGGAAATTGTCCAAATTCACTTGAATCGGTCAAAAAAATACTATTTATTCGCTGCATCTAATATCCAACAGCGCCATAGTCCAAACTAAACACTGACTGTTTTGTTAGCATGCGTTAACAAACTGAGAAACTGGTAACTTTTTAAAGGTCACCGATCATGCTATTTTTAGGCAATAGCATAGGTCTCAGATATATAAAAATATATAAAAAACATGTCTATGAAGTGTTTTGCTCAAAATACCAAACAGATCACCCATTCTAGCCATGCCTCATATCCCTCTATTTCACTTCCTGTTTCAAAAGTGCTGATTTTAGGTATAAAGCTTTAAAAAAATAAAAAATGAATGACAAAAAATAAAAAAGGAGGGGGGCGGAGCTTATGCGGGACCCGGCAGCTACTGTCTAAACTAAATACTGCCGTGATGAAACGCCATATCATGGATTATCAAGGATTATTTCTGAAACAGTATGGAGCTCAAAGGCTTTCTCTCTTGCCGGTTATACCACAAGGTGAGTTCCTTTTTATTTCCTGCTTCTTCACACACATGCTCTCCAGTACAGGTTAGCTCTGAGTGTTAGCGATGCTAATGTAAACACCGACCATATTACGTCCAAAACAGTCGGGCATTGTTTCTGATAGCAACGTTTCTGATAGTGATGTGGGTCCACATTTCAGATATTACGTCATATCGGACGCAAATCTGGATCAGCTCCGTTGTAGCCCCGTTTTTAGAGATTTGGGTACGGAGGAAAAGAGAGGGTTTTATTTTCTGACGCTGCATTTTGCATGACAGGTCCCCTTTAATGTAAAACCACAAAGAGAGAGCTCTCAAAGCTGGTTACTTAGGAGATCAACACGTAGCCAAATGGAGACACTTGTCATTAAATGAGCATTATATATATATATATATATATATATATATATATAAAGTTTATGCGGTATAAGTAACTTTCTTGGTTGTTGGTGCACTGTGGGACTTTTTTTTTTTTTTAAATGGAAAATATGTGCACAAGAAAGGTTGAAAAGCCCTGGTTTAGATGTACCTTGGTCATGTGTGGTGGCAGCTGGGGACCAATGAAGCCGGTGTTGTTGTTGTTGTTGTGGTGAATGCCGGTGTTGATGCGTGGGATCACCACCGGCCGCGGAGACGACTGACCGGGGTTGCCTGCGCTGTGGCTCATGTGGCTGAAGTCCCCTGCTTTCTTCACTTCACTGGACCTAGGAACACAAACAAAAACGGACATTAGCAATAGGACTCATTTTGTGATTCATTTTGCACGTGTTTCTGTTCTAAAATGACGGTTTACTTACTTCGAGTAGAAAAGGACGTAGGCCTGCTGGTTGAGAACAGAGCGGATGTCGCTGACAGACACAGAGGAGTCGTTCATCTGATACCACTGCCCGTTGCTCGCCTGGGAAACACAAGAGTTGGCAGATTGTTGACATATTTGCTAAACTGAATCATCATTGTTACACAATCCTCCTCTCAGTTTCTAAATTGCCATTTTAAGCGTCAACATAATAAAAGGTTTATTCTACAAAAATCATCCTATAAAGACGAAGATATACTTTTATTGATCCCAGTTTGGTACATTTGATTTAAAAAAGTGATGAAAGTAAGAGAAGCACAATGAGAAAAACCTTCCGAATGTTTGTCTGTCTGTCTGTCTGTGTGTCTGTATGTGTGTGTGTGTGTGTGTGTGTGTATGTATGTATGTATGTCTGTCTGTGTGTATGTGTGTGTATATATGTATGTGTGTGTCTGTCTGTCTGTATGTATGTGTGTGTCTGTATGTATGTGTCTGTGTATGTATGTATGTATGTATGTATGTATGTATGTATGTATGTATGT
>CALSBZ010044884.1:165327-187969 GCA_943591055.1 Gobionotothen gibberifrons | reverse complement strand
TGTATGTATGTATGTATGTATGTATGTATGTATGTATGTATGTATGTGTGGAGAGAAACGTTGTTCTAGGCCTGGGTCTGTTAAGAGCAGCAGTTGTTGTAGGAACGCTGCGTCTAACTGTTGCTGGGAGGTGTTAATAGACTGCTGGAGAGACAAATGTGAGCATGTGTACTTGGCAACGGCAGCTGATAGATTCGAACAGTGGTGTGGTCAGTGCCAGTACCTTAATATAGCAGAAGTAGTGTCCGGCATGACAGCTGAACCCAGAGTGGACCAGCACAGCGAACAGAGCGTAGAGCTGCGGATCTCCTTGAGACTGAGACATGAAGGGCTGCAGGTCCAGATACTCCGGATATTTCACATCCTGGTGGGGAACAAACAGCTGATTAATATCAAAACAGGTGCTGTCCTTTAGCTGGGACATGGCTCTGGATGTTAAGAGTCACGGTACCTTTGTGAGTTTGCCTCCACTGAAGTTTGCAAAGCGTTTGAGCGACAGGGTGAGCACGTTGGAGCTGCGGTGGATGGTGAATCTCTTTGAGGCTGTGACCATTTTTTTGCACCTGAGTGGAATAAATGTTGAGATGGTTAGCAGGCGAATTCATTATAGCTACACAAACAAATACAAAGCTGATTGTTTTGGAATGATTGTGTCTGTAAAACAACTCACTTTGTGCATTTGTAGGCGTTTTCTCCGTCCAGCTGTTCTGGCTTTACAAACTGCTCCAGAGCCTTTGAGACACTGGGAGCCGTCTGCATGGAGGGAACATGGAGTTCAGTACAGTTCTTAAGATCTTTGCAAACATGTGAATTTTCTTATGCAATTACAGTTACATAAAAGGCAAGGCAATTTGATTTATATAGCACTTTTCAGCACGTGGCGATTCAAAGTGCTTTACAGATTAAAAGCAAAAGACATTTAAGAACAAATACATTATTAAAAAGGCATTTAAAAACAGGCATGATAAGCAAAGGTAATGAAATAAATTAAATAAATAAACACAGCAGGTACAGAATACAAGGCATACATAAAAAGGACTTAAAAAAACTTCTGATTACCTTTATTTCCAGAGTTATATCCAAAAACGGGTCAAATGTATCGGACACCGCTTTGCAGTTTAAACATTTAACTGGAAAAGAAAAGGAGGAGAGTTTTATATTAGTCTAGAAAAGCTGTAAAATCATCAATAAATAACCTAATGTAAAAGAAACAAAATCAAGAATAAGAAGTCCAATACTTGTCACATACCTCTGGACCTCAGGTACCCGCCAAACACTTGATGGATGAAAGTGGTTGCCTGCGTTTGCCTGTCCAATCTAAGGATGAAAAAGACAAAGTTAGAACAAAGACATAACTGATTGGTTGCCTTATTAATAATGAAATGTTTTCTGGCTGTGCTGGAACAGTCCTTTCACAGGATTACACACAGAGAGTCACAACATATTACAGCTGAAAGACTAGGAGTGAGGAAGGGAGGAATTAGAGCAGGAGTAATTAGTTGAGAGGCCTCCTGTTGCGGCTGAATGAAAATCGCCTCTATACTCGAGATTCTTAAAATCTCTTTTATTCCCCCGAGGGCCCCCATGGTCAGCCCAGAGTGTCTATTAAACATGCATGTGTCCTTCATAAGAGTATGTAACCTACTTGGCAAAAGCGTTAAACTTTTTTTATACGTTTCTGCAGGAAAACATGCATACTTTAATGTATCTGCATTTGGCTTTATGAAAGATTTAGACTGGAAGTTAAAAAGTACAGTTAACTTGGTGACCCATTTAGCAACTTAAAGGGATATTTAATCAACTGGTAACAGCGTAGGGTTGTAAGTATAAAACGTACTTGGGTCCAGGTAAGCAGGACTTTTGCATAGCATCCACTGTGTACCGCAGGAACTCGTGCGCATCCTCCTGGCTGCCGTAGCGGAAGTGCTTAGCAATCCCTGTGAGACGGGGGAAACACACACTCAGTTAAATATGTCAGAAGTTGATAAACGATGCCACACTTACTCGTAGATGTTAGGTTGAACAAATAAGTCAAAAGCCTGTTGCAAACTACCACCGGAGAATTTCCCTCCAAATTTAAAAAAGGTAAACAGCCACACAGCGCCTCCTGTCATTCATTTCAGGGAAACATTTTGGAAAAAGTTACATGACAAACACTTACTTTTGAGCTCGTTGAGCACCCCGATGGGCTTGATGACATTCCCAGAGTTGGCAAAGACCTGAATGATGTGGTTTTGCATGGTGCACATCATACAGAACCCCGGCTCGTGACCTGTGGCCGAAACAGAGGGGCAAAACATTCATGAGTTAGACTTGAAACAGATCAGATAGCAGCTTATAGTCAAGTCAAAAGTCAACTTTATTGTCAAAGTGTGTGTGTACAGACAGAGAGATCGAAATACTGTTTCCCACAATCCCGAATATAAAAACAAATGTATATACAAATATGTGTGCAAATATGTATATATACATACAGTCAAAGACACATTTTCTACATGTGCACACATTAAGATCTAAATAAAAATCAACTGACTGTGTGAACGTGAACATGAATAGAATATCACCTCCCATCTTCAGAGCAATCTGACTATTATAACATTAGCGTTAAGAAGCTTAATTAAATATCTGCCACAACATAAGTAACTGGATCAAAGTAACATTAAGTACAGTCCGCGGCACTGAGTGCAGACGTCGATGTGTCCCATTATCATTCATATCACATCATAATGTATCATATAATTCCTTATCTGAGTCAGCTGAGCCGTATCTGGCCGTGCAACACTCAGTGTCACATAGGCTACTGTATGCAGAAGTATTATTTTAAGCAACACATTAAGTTGACGAAACACTCAAGTCAAATGTAATTAAATTCAGATCGTGTCTTAGACGGCAGTGATATCATAAACCTGTTAATGTACGCATTCAAACACTTTTTCTTGTACCAGCTGTATTCACCTTGCAGGCGCAGCTATGTGGCTTTGATCCTGGATAAAGTGTTTAAGTCATGGATGTTTAAAGTTTAACTTCTTCCTATTTGTCTAATTATATAGTTGACTTTTCATTCAGGAAGTATGACGCTGCGCTGTCAGTACGCTTCTCCATGTTTGTGATTGGTTGAATGTTGCTAACCCCGCCCCTTTCATGTAAATAAAAACACAACAATAAAAAAGTACAAAATAACAGTCACTTCAATATAGAACATGATGTGATAATAACTACATGCCCGTGAAGTTAGGCGGCACAATGAAACACTGACTTACATGTTTTAGAGTGCTCCCGAGTCAGCAAGTAGTTGGCGAACGGCGGGGTGTAGGTGAGACACTGCAGCGCCGAGTTGAGGAAGCAGGTGTTCCCCATGTTCTGCAGACCGGCACCAATGCGCTGAACCTGAGTCCACTTTAGGTTGAGCCGCTCTGGAGGGAAGAGGACCTTCTGGGGCGTGTCGATGCCATCTCCACTGCTTATCACTGTAAACACAGAGACAACAATATTCATAATAATATAAATCTAAGCTATTATTATTAGATTTAGGTACAGGTTATCAACAAGTATCTGCATATATGCTGAAATAGATGTTAGGGCTGAACAATTCATCTGAATCTTATCAAAATCACAATATGGACAACAGTTATATCCAAATTGGTGGAGGTAATATATTTTTTAGAGACTAAATGTGTCAAAATAATATTCTAAATTAAGTATTGTGTTTCTCAAGAGATTTCCCGGCCTAAAGATCCTCTCAAAAACACTATTATTTTTTATATATCTTCAATGAAAATGTGAACCATGAGGCAGAAATGGTCTTTCCCTCCAAAATCACTTTTGCGATATTAGTCCAATAATACCTACATTCCCAAATCCTTCAACCCTACTGCATATGTAAATACATAGTGGTGTACATACAGCATAAAGTCAATAGCTTTCAGTGAGTGATAAAATCTCATCCTGACAACCGAGTAAGACTGGACAATTATTTAAAAGAATAAGACAAGCAATATGTTCTATTTTTGTTCCTGCTAAACAAGTCAGGCGGGCGGCTGCTCTTTATATAAAAAAAACAGTTGCGTCACAGGCTCAGGAGATTGATCTTGGCCTCACTTCATAACTGGACCGGTTATGTAACTATGGATGAGAGTAGAATGGAAGCAGCAACACAAGACACCCACAAAACCAGTTGTGTCACACTATCGTACGACAGCAACCATTGTTTAGCTTCATTTGTGCAGCTTGGTGTTACTTATGCATGTGAACATAGGAATTTCCTTTAATGGCGGGAAAATGTAAGCCTCAAATCTGTGTCTGACTGTCCTGCTTGACAACATTGGAGGTGTGTAGTTTATCACACAGCTGATAAATGGAATGATACTGTACCTCCATAAGAGATATCCTTTTTTTCCTTTAGATGGAAAGGATTAGGTTTTCTCTGAGTGGCTCCTCAAATACATTTGGGAAAATATAGGGCCCCTTCTTCAAATGTGTTAAGAGGATAAAGTTCCCAATCATTCCGGATTCAACTTTTGCATTTTGGAGGGGTCCCAACACTGGGCGGGTTGTCGCGGGGAGGAGGTGCTGCCGTACTGACATTTATTGTTTATTATTGACATTTTAGTTTTAGCTGACTGGTTTTCTATTTGTCTGTTTTTGTATGTCTGTTTGTCTTCTGTCTGTGTGGGATTTTGTTTGCCCAGAGGCCTGTACTACGAAGCTGGATTTTCACTTAGCGAGCCAACTCTGGGTTTCCGGTCCTACAACGCTGGTTCTCTTTTTAGCGGGCTAGATCTCCATGGTAACTAATGCTGAACGGCTAACCTAGGTTCCAGGATAAGAGATCAACTCAGTGAAAGCACCGCCTGCTGACCAATCAGAGCTCCGTGTGCGGAGTTTAAAGCGATCAAGTCACATTACAGGATAAAGGAAATACAGAAAAACTGCCGTTGCAGGAAAGACGGCCGGCAAAAATCAACTGACTGTGTGAACGTGAACATTAATAGAATATCACCTCCCATCTTCAGAGCAATCTGACTATTATAACATTAGCGTTAAGAAAGCTTACTTAAATATCTGCCACAACATAAGTAACCGGTTCAAAGTAACATTACGTACAGTCCGCGGCACTGAGTGCAGACGTCGATGTGTCTGTGTATCATAATGGATCATATAATTCCTTATCTGAGTCAGCTGAGCCGTATCTGGCCGTATCTGGCCGTGCAACACTCAGTGTCACATACTGTATGCAGAAGTATTATTTTAAGCAACACATTAAGTTGATGAAACACTCGAGTCAAATGTAATTAAAGTCAGATCGTGCCTTAGACGGGGCAGTGATATCATAAACCTGTTAATGTACGCATTCAAACACTTTTTCTTTTACCAGCTGTATTCACCTTGCAGGTGCAGCTATGTGGCTTTGATTATTATTTTTCTATAAAGTGTAATCTACTTTTGATACATGCTCTAATAGAATAACTGACACTTTTTTTTTTACGCTGCTATGGACAATCTTGCAATAAAGATATTAATATTGAAGTGACTGTTATTTTGTATATATTGATTGTTGTGTTTTTTATCTTAATGTGTGCATATGTGTCTGTTGATTTTGTATATAGGATATACATATTTTAATTTTTATATTGTATAATTGTATTTTTGTATTCGGGATTGTTGGAAACGGTATTTCGATCTCTCTGTCTGTACACACAAACTGAAAGATTGACATTAAAGTTGACTTTGAAAAAACCCCAATAAACCAAAAACAAACCCAGCGGATAAAAGCCCTGGCTCCTACCTTGCTCCTTGGGCCGGTCCCCAGAGGAGGCGGTGCTGTTGTAGGCGGCGGCTCCCGGCGTGGGGCCCAGGCAGCCTCCTGCAGCCTTCATCCTAGGAGAGTCGCTCGACATGGTGGGACCCATCGCCCAGCTGCTGGAACAGCTGCCATCCATCCCCGCGTCTCCACTGGTAAAGGGAGATCGCTTACACCCCACTGACTCGTGGTCAGAATGTTCTGAAGATCTGTCAACTATGGTCATTGTTCATTGCTGTATGAGGGGCAGAAACAGAAGGACACCGTTTTACGAGGTGCTGAGATGCAGATCAAGTTTTTGTTTTTCAGAACATCTATTGTGTGTGTTGCTATCATGAGTGTGACTAAAGTCTGAATTAATGGACAACATCAGAACTTTTTAACTGTTATACATGAGTAAAACGCACCAAATTACCATGTCACCCAGAATTTATTTGATTAGAGATAATTTAGATTACAACCACTTAATGCCATATCCAGAATATAATCCTACTTTACGTGCAAGCAAATGAATAATGAATGTTTTATTGAGCAAAGTAACCAAACTCAGTGGGAGCTCAAACTATCAGCCCTGAGTTCCGGTTGCATGTACATTTTATTTTTATTATTATGATAAAACAAGACACTACAGAGGCTTAATGTGGGAGTAAAGTCCTGTCTGACAGATTAAACTGATCAAAGTCTCAATAACAAAAGCTTTGAAAACATAATAGCAGGGAGTGTATCGTGAATGGTGTTCTCATTCATATCTAAAAGCTAAATGAACTTGGCTCTCTGTGCTAGAAATCAGAATCACAAACAGGTTTGTTGCTAAGTAGGTTTA
Source organism: Gobionotothen gibberifrons (assembly GCA_943591055.1). Lineage (NCBI taxonomy): Eukaryota > Metazoa > Chordata > Actinopteri > Perciformes > Nototheniidae > Gobionotothen > Gobionotothen gibberifrons. Next base: position 181,346 of record CALSBZ010044884.1, on the reverse strand, counting down.
CACATACGAGGAATTTGCCTTGAAGTATATGGTGCATACAAAAACACAGTTAAAGAAGATAAAAAGTAAGAAAAACAACCTAAGAAATAATAAAAACTATTGTACGTTAAGATATATAACTGATTTAAATTAATCTGGATATACCAAAAAACAACATACAGTAAACTATGGCAAAGTACTCAGAATAATAAAATATGTGCAGTATTGTTATGGAAAGTGGAAAGCTGTGTTGATGCTGAGAGCTTGTGTACAAATGTGCAACTCAAGGACACTTCCATTCAAAAGGAAACGCCAGAAAACAGTGGTAATACTGTACATTAACTTGTGTTAGGAATATTTTAAACACGACAAACTTCATACAAAGTCACCTAGTAACATTTCTAGTTCAAAAACCCCGACAGAGGAAATGTGCTGGTCGGAAGCACGTTTACAACAACAGCTGTTCCCTCCCACCTGCTCTGGCTCACGTTGGCTAACAGACGGCTGCTAGGCCTTTACACGCAGCGTCTCTAAACCGCACCAAAACTCGCTTTAAACCCCTCTTTTACTCATTGTTAGAGACAGGAAAGCGATTACAAACTCACCATTCACACCAAAAGCAGGAACAAAATGACTGATTAGCAGCAAGAGGCTATCGAAGCTACGAACACCATGGAAACAGCGACCGTTACACATAGCTAGCAACGGAGCTAGCTACCACTATGTGCGGTACTATTGATGCTAACCAAGGAAGTGCGACAGCCGTTGAAGCCAATTTTGTGAATGGCTGTAGTGGCCAAACGGTTCTACTACAACTCCCGTGACGTCATGTTGGCTCAAAAAGACTTTTCCCCATTGACCAAGAAACGTTGCAATTCCTACAGATTGATTGTCACAACAATATCCTAAATGGGGATACAATAAGTATCTATCTATTTCTCTATTCATTTCACTGAGCCCATGCGCATTCAACTGCGCATGCGCATGCTCAGTGGGCAAAAGGCCCCGGATGATCCTGGTTCTTTCTACAGCTACAGTCGCCTCATTTTGTGCTTCAATGCGCCACTGAGCAACTACCATAGGAATGAACTGAGATCCGCCTCCAACGCTGTTTCCAGTCGTCTTTATACAGCCATGATGCTAACGCTGCTAGCTAGCTCGTCACGGTGGAAGCTGAACAACGGCGGGAAATAACCGCGGGAAATAACGTAAATAAATACTATAAACGCATAATAGCAGTTTTTTGTTTACAACGCGTTGACCAGGGTAACTGGAGGTCTAAGTAGCCTAAAAAGGAGGGGCTCGACACCGGTGGTTGTGGTGCTTCTCTCTCCGACATGACAGAGAACCGGTCTAAGGCTACTACAACTAATCAGAGCCACTCAGGTGTACAGAAATAACACAGCTGCAAGGTTAAAGTAGCACTGAATCGTAAAATCAACAAACCACTCACCTGGAATCTGTTATGAATACGTTAGTAGCGGTTGTAAATCCATTCCTTATTTCCAGCGGGTGTCCGGCGGTGAACAATGACGTAGCTAATTGCCCACGGGTACATCCGGGTACCTGAAATGAAACGAGGTCTCCCATTGGTCCATTCGGCGGTTCCTCTGAGAGGGAACGTCTTTTGGGAAGATCCGTCGCATGTACACCATAAAGCATCTTTGTGTACACTCCTATGACCTTTGTGTAGTAATGTATAATACATATGCACTTTATATCCATTAAAATGTAAAATAAGTGGTTTTTAGAATAAATACTTTGCCATAAGCAGCAGAAAGTGACAGCAGAATTTAATTTATCCATGCTGAAATGCCCATTTTAAGGAATGTTTATGCAGTACCCAATGTAGGCCACAATATTTATACTTTTAAAAGTTGTCAACATAAAACTGAGCATTCCCTTGGTCCAAAAACTCAACCTGTTAACCACCATAAACCACATGTACAGGTCACAGAACAAAGACATGTGTCTGAACATTGAAATAAATGTGCCCTGTCATCATGAAAAATTAAAATTGAAATGTTTAACGTGTCCATACATGTTTTTAATTTGCTGACAATGTGCAGAATCTTCTTCAGGATCAAGAAGCACACATTGTCAATTCTGCTTATAGGTCACTTTTTCACTTTGTTATAAGTGTACCCCTTTCAAAGCAACATCTCAAATGATCAGAAATAACATACTTCTTCCCAGACATCCCACATGATGTAGCAGCAGTAGTTTTTATTGAACAGCTAAATTAAAATAAATAATTGCACCTTTAGATTCAGGTGTACAAGACGCACTCAAATGCTTACACACACACACACACTCTCTCTCTGCCACTTGTACCAAGCGAGCAAAACATGGTACAGCAGTGGGTGAATAAATCCAGTTTTGAAGTGTCTTTGGAGCCATTACTCTTTAAGCATTAGGACTTGTCCGGCTCAGAGGAGTCTGAGCTCTGAAGCCGACTGATCTGTCTCCTCAGCTGCATGATCTCCTCCTCCTGCTCTTCAACCCTTCTCTGCAGACCATGAATCACCTGAAGAGGAAAAATAAAAGTTTGTGTTGTAGTTATTATTAGGATTATTGCATTTTGTGTTGTAGTTATTATTAGGATTATTGCATTTTGGAAGCACAATAAATTACCAGAAGGTTTATATGTTTCAAAATATCCCAACATACTATGTCTTTACTGCAGAAGAGTTCACTCTGTAGAAGCTCGCTGGCTGTGGGCCGAACAGCTGGCTCTTTACTCGTCAGCTTCATGATGTTTTTACTCAGATCCGGCCATCTCTGGCAGAAGGAGTCTGGGATTTTCCCCTCTCTCAGGTCCCCGAGGGTCCGGACACGCTCCATCTCGGTCCCAAAGGGCTGGAAAAGCTCCAGAGCCAGGACTCCGATGCTGTACATGTCTGACTGAGGGAGCAACAGCACAATAACGTTTACATTTACAGCTGTAAAAAAATGACATTAGAATGAAAAATGATGATTAAATGAAGCTCAGCGTAAATTCTTTCAGGAAGACTGGGTATACATTCACTCTGCAGCTGCTTATAATCAGCTCATCACAGGCTTTCTGTTAACCTATTGCATTCACCTCAATCTCAACAGCCAATCAGAGTGCTGCAGCCAAACTTTAAAATGGTTCTCCTCTCTCCTGCAGTCAGCTGTGATTTCAGGCGTTCATGCTGCCGACCACCTCCTCCCCATCCACCTCCTTTCATCACATCCAGTGCCAGGAGAGCTAATCCAAAGACCTCATCACACCTCCTCTTCATCCCACCTCCTCATCAAATCCAGATCTTCAGCATCATCACCATGTGTCTAGACCCCGGGGGGTTTCCCTATATGCTCACGGCTGCATTTCCCCCTTTAGATATACGATTTCAGGATCTGGGTCTAATCGCCAAAGACTTAACATTTATCATATGGCATGTGTCAATAAATGTTCTTTAAACAAAATGAAGTCTCTCCTGATTGAAATAAAAGGGGATGAAGTTTGTAAAGTATAGGACATGGTTTCAGCCCACTTTACAAGACATTTCTGAAATGATAAAGGATATCTATTTAGTAGAGAAATGTACCTTTTCTTAAAAGCAATAATCAAGCAGATTTTCTTATTTCTTATTATTTAAGGGTGTAAATAATCAACTAAATTATTGAATAATCATTGTTGTTTACATTTTATCAACAAATGTGATGTTTTACATACTGTCTTTATTAAAGAATGTTCGCAAATTGTATTTTTTCTCTTTTGTAGTGGTTGCTTGTTAATTCATCACTTTCTTTGGCCTAAACATGTGCAATATCCATACATGTTATAATAAGAAATGACTTAAGCTTGTTTTGTTTGTATTTTATTCTGTGGCTTTTTATTTAATTTTATAAGTCAAATGTAATTCCTTTTAAGACCTCTCCAAACATTTTAAGACCTCATCGCCACTTGGAGTTTTAACCGGTTACCTTGGCGACACACTTTACCTCACATTGACTATATACAGTATTGATTGTCCTTCCTCCTTATCTTTCAACCATTTGGACGCAGACTTGCATTTCCCCATAACGATGTTGCTTAGCAACCGGCGTAAACGGAGCTTCGCACGCTATCAAGCAGTGAGCGTGCGATGTCCTGTTCAGATGACGTCAAACCCAAAGGGATGCCATAAATAAACTACACAGAATCACACTACACACCTACGCAATGATTACATTCAGGCACACTGTAGAATACAACCTCTTTGGACCATTCATAGACTTATTGGAAACAAGATACAAAATGTAATACCTTGGAAAATGCCCTTTAATACTTTTTAATAGCCTTCATTTTCGCTTAAATGATTTATCAACTTTCAATACTTTGTAAGACCCCGCGGACACCCTGTATATAAATAAACTTGTCCTGCCTTGCTCAAGAAAGTCCTTTGGTAGTAAAACAGATTATTTTTTGAAATACACTCAATTAAAAATAACAGTGGCAAAATATTATAGCACGTAAGTATGTGAATTGTTTTAGTATGAATATGCTTACCTTTGAATCATAATGGGAGCCCCTCAGTTGTTCTGGTGCAGCATACACAAAGGTACCAACACCTGTGGTATGTGAGGAATCTACAAAAAGACATCAGAAAGTGTGACTTTAAAGCATAGAGCGCCATCTAGTGGTGATACTGTGAAGTACTGTGTTGTGAAACAAAAACAACGATTTACTAAAAGGTGAATTATTACCAGTGCTGGGAGAGGTGGAGCTCTTATGGCCGTCCATGAGGATGTCCTTACAGGCCAGGCCAAAGTCCCCAATACGAACATGGCGGTCACGACCATGGAGGAAAATGTTTCTCGGCTGCGGACAAGAGACATTAGAATAAGTTACCTTAGTAAACGGGTACAAAACACAGTGGTGGAATAAGTACTCAGATGTGTTATTAAAGGTGGGGTAGGTCATTTTGGAGAAACCAGCTCTTAGTGATGTGTCGGTCGCGAACGAGCCGGCTCTTTTAAGTGAACGACGGGAGCCGGCTCGTTTTTGTGTGTTAAGTAATACAAGACAGAATGATATGATGATCTCCGCGCTACAGCTGCTCCATGCATGCATGCAGTGACATGTAATATCCAAGGATTAGAGACGGTTGGATGCTACTGTTTTAAGCATTGCAATATTTTTATTTTCACTATGTTATTTATTTATGATTATCCTTAGGCTCAGCAAAGATTTGATGTCAGCTGTTGCCGTCTTTTTTTCTATAGTTAATAGTTACTGAAATAGAGCCCTGCTTTTTTGTCAGGGCCTTTTCTTTAAATATGATTTTAAAATGTCGATACAGTAGCCACTTTTTTTAAATGTCTATGCTTAAGTTGTTATAGGTGTTGCTATCTGCTTTGTGTAGCGTGGTTCTACAAGCAAGTCAGTGCATTACTTGGGTGGTATCAGAGGGTTACAAGGGTCTGTAAATGCAATGAAAACATTTGGCCACAGCAAATCATTTATATTAAACATGTCATTTTTACTTTTGAATACTTCAGTACAAAGGATGTATTGAATAATTTAAGTGATACACATATAAATCATTAGTCAAAACAGGGCTACATTTGATTTAATTATAAAAGGTATAATATGTGGTAAACTGAAGAGCCGTTTGGGAGCCGAAAGAGCCGGCTCTTCTTGGTGAGCCGAGCCAAATGATCCGGCTCACCAAGAACAGCTGGAATTCCCATCACTACGTCGAGTGCGCTAGAATTTGAAAATACACAACTGGAAAAAATCTGCCACTTCCTTACAGAGCCCCTCCTCCAACGAACGCGCACATGACCAATGAGGTACGTTTGTGCACAGATGGAAGGCTGACAGGCAGGTAGGCCATCCAGTTACTTTAGCCGGGCCGGCTCAGATGATTGGTCGTGCTTTTTACAGCGCCACGGCTTCCACAGAGGACATTTCTTTATGTATTTATTGTCAAAGCATTTCATGTATTCATTGCTATCGGGATGTTAAGAGCATTCCATGGAATATAACAAAAAGTGTATCTCTAGCCAGTTTCTCAAACTTACCTACCCCTCCTTTAAGTAATAGTAGCAATACTACATTTTAAAGTACTTTGTTAAAAGTAAAAGTCCGGCATTCAAAATCTTACTTTAGTAAAAGAACAGAAGTTTCAGCATCAAAATATACTTAAAGTACCAAAAGTGAAAGTACTCCTTATGCGCGATGGCCCGTTTCAGAATCGTGTATATATATTGAGTTACTTTTGATTATTCATGTGTTTTCATCACAACTGGTAAATGTAGAGCTAATTGTAATAACTTCATATACTGCTGCTGGATATCTTAACCTACCAATATGTGTCATGTTGATTTAATAATTAATTAATTAAGCTGATAAAATAAACCTAAATAGTAACAAAAGCTGTAAGATAAATGTAGTATAGTAAAAAGTAAAATATTGGCTTCTTAAATGTAGAAGCCAATAGAAGTAACGTTTCTTTTACTTACTAAAGTAAAGTAAGTACAAAATAAAGTAGCATAAACTGAGAATACTCAGTACAAGTACCTCAAAAGTACAGTACCCGAGTAAATGTACTTTGTTACTATGCACCACTGACAAAACTAACTTTATCTGTTTTTGCATGTGTGTGAGAACATATTACACGCAGAAATAAAAAAATTCAGAGTTTCAGCGGGAGAACTGACTCAGAAACAACAAATTGTACTTAGTTTTCTGCATTTTAAAGACAGACTGAGGAGCGTGTACACCTTTGCATTGCTAAAAGGAACAAGAACAAACTGTAAGTAACTCAGAAGGGTGTCACCAGTCGACACAATTGGCCCCGCACGCATCAAGAAGTTATCAGTAGTGACAGGAAGGCCTCACACCAAACTTATAAACACTCAAACCGACATGATGAAATCGAAACACAGGAAACAGAAGTAGCTTTTACATTTCCTCTACAGAGAGAGCATAATTAACTGACGAGATAGAAAATGAATGGCTGCACCGAGGAACAAGAATAACCAGCCTTTAAAGACAACACACCTCCTGAAGGACTGAACACACACAGAGGCTGTGGTGCCTGGTCATGTTGGAGAAGAGGGAGAAACATGAGGAAAGGAGTAGTCAAGTTTCTCAACAATAAATTCTAAACGGCAATTCTGGATGAAGATTGAGGACGTATAGAGAGGACATGTCGAATAAATATGGGAGACACTTTCTCCCAACGATAGGCGACACACCTGGAGAAGATCTCTGGAAGGTAAATGCAACCATTCTCCCAAACATTTTGAAGCAAGTTTCAAACTATCAGGTGTACAGAAAAGATCGTAACATATATCTAACAATATCTCCAAATCGTTTACAAATAAGAACACGCGTAAAGACAGCGATATGAAAGTATAAGAAACGTAATGATTTCTAACAGTTGTCTTAAAGCTCCAATTTGATCATTACTTTTTACTTTTAAAAGTAAAAAAGGAAGAAATTCTTGCACATATTTGTAATTTCCAGTGTTCTTGTTTGTCTTGTCTTGTCTCGTCCTGCCTCAGGGCCTCTCTACTCGTCCCCTTCACCTGGCTGCAGCTTACAGGAGAGCAGCGAGCCTGCAGAGCCTGCTGACAGCCGGAGAAGACCCTGAAATAAGGTCTGCGCAAACACACAGCTAGCCAAGGACTTCAAGTAGAATCGGGTGGACCATTGGTTCTTTTACAAAATGTTTAAACTGTGACATTTATGATAAATGATCATGAGTAATATCCTCGAATAGTCTCGTAGGTTCAGAAAATGATGTCACTTAAGTGTTATGACGCTTTGCATGCTTAGTTTAAAACAACAAAAAAGACACTATTGGGACATTATTTAAGCGTCTTTGAGCATTAGGGAAAGCGCTATACAAATCTCATGAATTATTATTATTATAATTATTAATCTAAGATGCTATCCAGTCTCATACCCCGATATATTGATATTGATATAATATTGATATACTGCCCAGACCCTACACACACTAACACCAAATACAACACACCCACATACACTAAAGCAGGGGTTCCCAACCTTTTTTCCCAAGAGCCCCCCCTAAATGACTCCTGTTGGAAATTGCGCCCCCCCCCACCCACACACACACACACGCACACAAGGGGAGGGTGTCTCAAAAATGCTACAACTATTTGTCACAAACTGGATGAATGTGAAGTATTTTGTTAAAGGAGGATGAAAGCGTAACTAAGGAGCACTATTGGAGTGACTTTGATGGTTATTGGACTCAGGATTAATTCATTTGGATTCCCGCTGTATGAAGAAATGAAAGGACGGCGCAAGTGGAAACAATTCACAAAGGGATTAAACTGTTTAAAACTCATGCTCAAAGTAAGCCGGATTTTGCCGATGTGTTTATGTGGATTCAAAAGTCGTAAATAATCTACAAAATGGAGGAGACCGATCTGATCGGAGCAACTGTGACAAATAATCCAACTGAAACCGGCATGGACAATGACTATGTTTTAAAAATGCGCTTATCCAGAAAAGCCTGGTTTGGACACTTTACGGGCAGAAGACACATTTCTATTAAAGAAAGAATTATACATTTCTGTCTTTATTAGCTACTAACTTGAATTTGTATTCAAATTAATTAATCAATTATTTTTTTATATTTTATTGTAATGTAGAGACAAGGCTTTTAGTGACAATCATGTATTGCGTTACAATTATATGTAAAAATAAAAAGTCTAAATTTGATATTTTGCCTCAAATCATCTGAGGCCTGGCGCCCCCCCCCCCTGCGATCTTTGGATCCCCCAAGGGGGGAGCGCCCCCCAGGTTGGGAACCACTGCACTAAAGAGTAACATTAGGTTGCCTCTTATAATAAATAATAACTTATAACTTAACTGGAGTTTCATTTTTGGCGACTTCCTGTTACAGATGAGTGACACTTATCAAAGACACCCATGTCACTGGTTCCTTATATTGTTGTTTAAAAAAGCAGCAGCTCTCGATCTGCACTCTCTTCCTCTGCAGGGACCAGCTCGGTCGGACTACTCTGCATTTAGTGATCGCCAGTTGGCCGAGCATCAGCCCAACACCCGGCTCCAGGTTCCAGGCGGCTGTGAGCGGAGAGAGGAGGGGGGCAGAAGCCTGTCTGCGGCTCCTCTGCGAGCACGGGGTTAACCTCAATGCAGAGGTGAAACATGTTCACAAAACAGATCAATGTTTCACAACTTTTTTGTAGAAATCTAAAGGGATATTATGGACGTTTTGAAGTTGGGTACTTTTCAATAGTTCATTTATTACCTGCACTAGATCAGAATCAGAATCAGAAACAGGTTTATTACCAGGTATGTTTACACGGTTTACACGTACGAGGAAGTTGACTTGGTGTCGTGTTGCATAAAAACAAGAATTCAAAACACAGATAGAGAACTAGAAAAATATATAAAATAATTAAAAATATAGTCAAATATAAGATAACAGTATTTAGACGACAGGCATGGAAGAAAAATAAATGTACTGCTGAAACGGCCCAATTATATAATTCAATATCAGTTCAAGTGAACGTGTTACGATCCGTATTAGTTTTATTTTGTCCCGTAAACATCTGTCTCTGGTTTCCCGTTTTATTTTGAAAAGTGTTAAAGGAGTTTGATTCAACCAACGGGTTACTGCCTTGCCGTCCAGCCTATATTTTGATAATTGTCTCCGCTTAACCATGCTGTCCTAACCTTTCTGATAGGGAACTGAATCCATTATATGTTATATTATTATACTGGTCTAAGCTTTCTTTAAAATGTGTTGTGTCTCTTGTGGCTCCCTGTAGGTGGAGTGGAGTCAGCAGACAGCTCTCCACCTGTCTGTCCGCTACACGGCTCTGTCTGCGGTCCACATCCTGTCCTGCTGTGGAGCGGATGTGAACGCTGTGGACAGCAGTGGGATGACGGCCCTACATATGGCTGCTGGGGTCCTCCATAAGGACATTATGGTCAGCTTGATCAAGGAGGGAGCAGATTTGAGCATGGTGCGTATATATACGATTTTTTAAATAAATGCTGCATTCATTTGACATTTGACTGCTGTTGATATGAAAGGTTTTGCTAATGTTAACTTCTTTATATATTGTTGGGTAGTTTATTCAGTAGCAATGCATCATGTTCTATCATCTACTTTAGATCATCATGTGTTTGTTGTTTTGTCGTAGTCCTGGGAGAACCAAATATCTCTACTTGTCATGAGTTTCTCAAAGAAACATCCCTGTTTTCAGCTTTTGCTGCATTTTCCATCTCATCCCAGAAACAATGTATTTAGATTGTGAAGTATAATCCTTTTCTCCACACATAAAGCATCACTTCATTCTTCAGTTAATTATAACTTATCTGGAAATACATGTTTTTTAACTGGGCAGGAAAACCGTAATCTGAAAAGAAACTAAAATAAAAAAATGCGTATGGAATGGGAGATTGTACTTAAGATCTTGAGTTACTTGAGCACTTATTCCACCTATGCTCCTCCTACATCAAATTGACTCAGATTCTTGACTACTTTCAGGGGGTGAAGCCCTCTGGGAACACTCCTCTGCACCTGGCTGTTGTAGCGATGGCTCTGAAAGCCTTTAAAACCCTGCAGGACGACACCAGCTGCGTCTCTGAGCTGCTGGAGCGGGGGGCCGGGGTCAACGCGGTGAACAGCGCTGGGATGACACCTTTACACGAGGCGTGCAGCATGGGGAACACAGAGCTGCTGGAGCTGCTGCTCAGGTACGGAGCTAACATCAACCAGCTGAGCGGAGCCGGGGAGAGCTGTCTGTTCCTGTTCCTGAACCACAGGCCGAATGTAAGGAAGAACTCTCTACTCATGAAACTCCTCAGCCTGAGCTTCCCGCTCACTGTCTACAACCACAACAACAACCTTCCCCTCACCTTGACGCTACCATGCTTCTTCAAACAAAGAGACCAGCTGCTAAATCTCACTCAGCAGCCAAGGAGTCTTCAAGACATTTGCAAGAGGGACATTTATCTAAAACATGTCCAAGGCACCAGAGAAGAGTTGAGGAAAATCCTGCCTGAGAAGCTATATGACTTTGTTTTCAACTACTGGGAGGGTTCACACATTTCCTTTGTGACAGACGGCGGCCAGGACTCTTCTAATGACTTGTTACACATTGCTCCAAATTGACACCTGTGCAAATGACTGCCACAGATATACCTCAAACAGATGCTGAAATAAAATCAAAGAAAGCTCCTTACCTTCAGGTCTCTGTGCATGATTCCTCTGGAGTGAATGTACTCCACTCCTTCAAGTATCTTCCTCAACAGGCTGAGTGTGTGTTCTGTGTCAACGCATCCATAAGGACCTGGAAATACAAAGAGCGATTTCTTGTATTTGTAATAATCTGTAATGTATAATAATAACACCATTTCTCTGTGTACAATATGTGTTTACATCTTGAGGTTTGTTCTTCTTTGGGCTTGGCGTTCCTCTCGGAGATCCAGTCCTTCAGAGAGCGCTCACACAGCTGCATCTGGATGTAGAGCATCAGGTGGAACTGGACCTGCAGATATAAATATTACAGAAAAACTTAACATCTCTTTTCAGTTTTTTTTCTAAAGGATGAAAAGAAAAATCACACTTTTGACATTTTATGCAACAAAAATTGCATTTTCTTATCCTTTTAATAATGTGCCGCTCCTTCAGTGACAGGTAGCTTCACCCCACTACTAATGTGCAATATACACATATGTGCAATTCACTTTTTTTACAATATATTCGTTAACGGCTCTTTAAATACCTTTATATTAGGGCTGCACGATATATTGTGTCGTGACGATAATCGCGGCATGCGCGATATTCACATCGCAGGACAGCCGGACGTGCGATATTAAAGGTGGGGTAGGTAATTTTGGAGAAACCAGCTGGAGTGCGCTAGAATTTGAAAATACACTGACCAAAAAAAAATCTGACCGACGAGGGCACGAGATAAGTTTGTGCACAGATGGAAGGCTGACAGGCAGGTAGGCCATCCAGTTATTTTAGCCGGGCCGGCTCAGATGATTGGTCGTGCTTTTTACAGTACTACAGCTTCCACAGATGACATTTTTGTATGGATTTTTTTTCAAAGCACTTAAGATATTCATTGCTATCGGGATGTTAAGAGCATTCCATGGAATATAACAAAAAGTGTATCTCGAGCCGGTTTCTCAAACTTACCTACCCCACCTTTAAGTAGACAAATTAACTCAAACACGTCATGTTACAATTATTTTGCTGCTTGCCACAAAAGGAAAACTCGCACGGCTCTCATGTCAGTGGTACTTGAGTGAGTGACATGCTGGCTCTGCATGCACAGCAAACCACCAATCACAAATCAAATCTCCAAAGCAAACGGACCCGGTGATTAAAGGTAAAAACACTGAATAGTAGTTTCATGTGTTTCTCCAGGGCAGTTCGGCGCTGCTAACCGAGCTAGCTTAGCTTGTTGCTCTGATAACTTAAGATCCAGACGTCCGTGACTAAAATCCTTCATCCGGTTAAATATCGTTAAAAGAATACCAATTGTATAGCATTAAAGTTCAAGAAAGGATGGTTTGCGGCTTCAATTCCTGTATTTTTTCATATCAGTCAGTTTTTTCCAATATCGTGCAGCCCTACTTTATATGCTCACTTACTTGTTAACATAATGCTACTTTATTTTTCACCATGGTATACTTATTGTTTATATTCTTAATAATATATGCCTATTTTTTTATTTAATTCACAGTCCATTCTTCTTCCTTTTGCATTTTTTTATCTGAACTGTGTGACACCAGTCACCTCTGTGGAAACATTGGTATAAAACTGCCTTTTTAAAATGTATATTTGAGTGTTGTATGTCTTTTAAAAAATTCAATAAAGCTGATGACGATGATGTACATTGCTGCTGAGTTTCCCCTCTGAGGGACAAAGTAATGCTTTCTGATGATCATATCTCTGATAGCTGTAAGCCTCATAAAGCACAGACCTCTTTAGGAGGCTTTGCGGGGCGCAGGTCGGCCCACTGCTGGAACTCCTGGCCGTAGCACGAGTTGTTGTTCAGCTCGATGCTGCTCCTGCTGGACCCGTCCTCCAACAGAGCCGAGCTGCTCATGGCGGGACATTTGGAGCTCTTCGGGGGTGCTCGCTGTCCCAGGAACACACAGGGGACGTAGTTATTGGGAACCCGCCGCATCGTCTTGGGACAAACCACCTGACCCGTCTCTGGTGTCGGGACTAACGCTGTGAAGGGATCGGTCTCTCTTGGCGGTTCTTTGGCTTCTGAGTCTGTAGATGCTTGACTCCGGCTCTGGAAAATGATTGATGAGGAGACGCTGCTGCTGTAAGAACTCTGATCAGAGCTGTGAAGGAAAGAGCAAAGATAGATTTAGTGTTATTGGACAAAATAAAAGATGATAAAGGATCTCCATGACCTGAGAAAAATACTGTAAATAGTGGTTTTTCTTTGGATTTAGTTGTCACATGTTCATAAAAAATATCGCCTGCCAAGGTCATTTCTGCCAATAAGGGTCATGCTATTTCTTTAAAGGAATAATCAAACACTTTTTTAAAGGAATAATTCCCCCCTAAAATGATCATTTGTAAGTACATTTCTAACAACTTGTTAAGTTAGTATTTTTAAATAAAATAACTCGAGCAGTACAAACAAGGTCTCATAAATTAGTATTATAATATCCGTTCGAGTACTGTCAATGCAAGTTACAACTGCAAATTAAAACTCATCGATAAACCTAATGTATATGTTTTAAGGCAACAACTTATCATCGATCTGATTATTTATTCCATCAGGCTTAAAAAATGACAGGAAATGGTAATTCATGTAAGATCAATTAATATTTTAGACCTGTCGTTTTGTTCAGGTGACTCCAGTGCAGGCAGCAGGGACGAAGGATCTGCAACAGAAATGTTTGTTTTACGATAAAGCTTCTGTTATGATAAGAAGTGTTATTCTTTACTCAGTGAATATGAACTCTCAGACAAACAGAACAGCAGTAAATACTCACATGCTGCGGGCTGAACATGTTCCATCCACGCAGTGTGATAGCCGACAACATTCACATGCAGCAGGCTGGACAACATCTTGACTTCTCTGAGGACCTAGAGCCAACAAGAAATAACCAAATGATTACTCTATGACAGTGGTTCTCAACTGGTGGGTCGCGGACCCGTTTCGAGTGGGTCGCGGATGTGTGAGTGAAGAAAAAGAAATTGTGGAGAAAAAAAAATGGAATTCTTTTTTTTTGGGGGAAAAGTCAAACTTTTATTTTGAAGGCTCGGTGTTCTAACGCTGTGCATGCAGTCGGCGTTGGACTGGAAGTACCGGAGACCATAAACGGTTTTGAAAACTTCTGTCACGTAGTGATCATCTTCTCGATAAAATATCTTTGCTGATGTTTTTTCGAATCTTCTGGCCAATCAGAATCAAGATTGTTGCCGGAAGTCCCCACGGAGAATAACTTGGGTTGGGTTTTCAGCATGTGTGCCTTTTTATATAGTTCAGCTTTGATTCCATCATCTCATTAAACCTTTTTTAAAAGCATACTTTAGTTCTGTGAAGGGATATAAGGGATGCACTGTACTTCACTTTTATTAATATTGTATACTGAAAAGCGTATATATTACAGCACGTTTTTTTGTTGAATAGATTTGAGTGCTTCAAAATGTTGGGTCGCGATGTATTGACCAAGTAAAAAGTGGGTCCCGAGGCCTGACCAGTTGAGAACCACTGCTCGATGATATATCTGGGAGTAAAATGGCTTGACTGATAAAACACTGATGGCCCACCTTCATGCAGTCATCCTTTGAGACTTTTTTGATGAGGATTTTCTTCACAGCATAATATTGTCCATCCAGTTTGTTCATAACCTACAAGATGAAATCAAAGAAAGCATTGTATCAAGTCATGTTCTGCTTCAAAGGGATGGGATGAAAGTAGTAGGCATTAGAATAAAGTGGAATACCTTAAAAACATTTCCATATGATCCCTTTCCGAGCCGAAGCATTTCTTCAAATTCACTAAGATACCGGGATGTCTGCGCTTGGAACAGTCCCTCCTTCGGTCTGTGGGAAAGGAAAAGAAAAATATCTTATGCAATACTTTTTAATCTAGCAACTCAACATTCAAGACTACTGAAAGTACAACTTACCTTACAGCAGGATTGTGCGTGTTTGACCCGAGACCTTGTTGGCCCTGCAGAAAGACATAACAAGAGTAAGCACACTGAGGATAATGATGAGAATTAACACTGCAAGAAACATCTATAACATTATCCCTATTCCTTCACTATGTATCAA
The DNA here is from genome assembly GCA_943591055.1 of Gobionotothen gibberifrons. Lineage (NCBI taxonomy): Eukaryota > Metazoa > Chordata > Actinopteri > Perciformes > Nototheniidae > Gobionotothen > Gobionotothen gibberifrons. The sequence goes on along the minus strand of CALSBZ010044884.1, from coordinate 166,080 downwards.
TACAAAGCAGTATGCAACACTATGGGATGTACATTTGTTGGAAGAAGTGTGATAGCAGAACGTTTTGTGTGGTTCATATGCTGTAGGATAATATAGAAGAGACAGTCCTTTTCTTTTACTATATCATGTCCTAGTGTTCTGATAGTCAAAGAACCCTATTTCTAACTAGTATCAACATGTAGTTAATGATTTTCTACACAAGTGGATTTCTCAATCGTTTGTTTTCTATTTTCTTAAATATCCATCCACTTTTTGGTTTTTGAGTTAATGGACAATTTCCTACCAAGTACAAATACCGACTCTAGGTAACTGTAAAGTCCAACATTATTACAGAGTGACAACATACTATAATGTCCCTATGGATGCGTCCAGTTACCTGAGGGTACAGAGAGGAGCTGGCAGCGTGCAGCAGCTCGGTGAAGGCCCGGTTGTGCTGCAGTCTGACGGTGCTGAACTCATCGCTGATGGCTAAAGGTGAGAGGAGGTTCAGGGCGGCTAGACGCTGGCCTATAACTGTGAGAGGAAACAAAGAAATTAAATTAGGAATATTAACAAAAATCTGACGATCCGTCACACAGCCGGATGAATTGACAGGATGGTAAACATGTATTTCAAACAAACTGTTTGAATGGTAAATGGACTGTACTTATATAGCGTTTTATCCAGTCGTTATGACCCCGTAGAGCACATGTGTCAAACTCAAGGCCCGGGGGCCAAATCAGGCCCGTGGTGGATTTAATTTCGGCCCGCAGG
>CALSBZ010044884.1:136087-165317 GCA_943591055.1 Gobionotothen gibberifrons | reverse complement strand
TCTGGCCCGCCGGTATATTGCACGCACACCTTCACTCCATCCTGAGGGTCTCCTCAGCTCAGAGCCTGAGCCCAAACATTGATGAACCCAAGATGAGATGCCAAGTATCTGAACTAGCATCACAGAGCAGCACACTGAGTTTCAATGGATGTTTCCTTCTGCACTTTTCTTCTTGCGACAACAGGGCATTTTTTCTTTGAGGGAAATAGTTTTTTTGAAGCTGTTGTTGGCCTGTGGGAAAATGTAACCATAAGAAATGAAGGCAACTGATTATTTAATGTTTAATGTTGTTTGTATAGGCAATAGTTTAAGCTTTGTTAGTTCCAGGTTTAATATGTGCAATAAGTTCATTTCAATACGTTTTGCAATAAACATTGAACCAGTCCGGCCCTCGACTTGTACCCATTTTTTTATTTTGGTCCACTGTGTATTTGAGTTTGACACCCCTGCCGTAGAGCATGTCATCTTTCACCAATCACACCTCAACATACAGAGCAATGTGCCATTTTTGCTCAAGGAATCTAACATTCACACACATTCATACAGCGTTGGCCATGCCATCGGGAGCAACATTTATTTTATTTACTCATTTATTCAACAGGGACATTAATCAACATTTCTGTAAATGTGCCAGTCAGCCAAGAGGCTTTCTTTTCCTCTGTAGTCCCCGGACAGATTTTGTAAGTCAACCTAAAGATGAATTTAATTTTAAACAAGTAAATACAATCAAACGTGTATAATATAAACATGTTTACTCCAGTGTCAGTACATACCTTTAAACAGCGTACGTGAGCGCGCTGGGTTGGTCTCATAGACGAAGCACAGGTGCTCCAGGAGAGAGCCCAGCAGGAGGTGGTTGGGGATCGCAGAGGCAAACTCTTGGACCGACGGGTAATGTCTTCCAGCCATCAAGACCTCTCGGTTATTATCTGTGTCGGAAGCTGAGCATAAAAAACAAAAGATGATGCAACAGGCAAAGAGGAAAGAGGAAGTATAATTTGTTGTGTTTGGAGGATTCCGTTTTTTTGTGTGGAACAAAACTACTTTTTGAAGTCACACTTAAATCAAATACTTCTATACCCACAATGTTGTTTCTCGGTAGTCTTACCTTCTTCGATAAATTTAGCTATCATCTCAACAAGGTCTCTGTCTTCTAGGTCCATTTTTTCTGTATGAAAACTCCAATATTAAGCCCTTAAAGATGTACTCATGATTATCCTGTTCACTTCCAAGGCATGCAATGAGCTGATCTTGTGTATAGATAAGGGGGGTGTGCACGGCAGTACTGCTTATCTGTGTGGTCCAGGCATTAGCTTCCTCCACCTACTGTACTCACACACTGACTCTCAACACGTGACGAAGCTAAGACACTTGGTCACCGTGCCAGAATGAGGAGGAGGGGTCCTTTGGAACTGACACTTTCATTATTCTCACTTCAGCAGACTGTCCTAGATGTGGAGGGGCAAGTCCTGACTTGTTCTGAAGCAGGAACTACTTGTTTAAACTCAAATTCGTCTTGATCTTACATCCTGACAGTGTCACTAGACTCATGCAAATGTTTTTGACAAATGCGAGTTTGTATAAGATTATGGGTAAAGGGGCATTCGGTCACATTTTTACAAAAAGGTAAATTCATATGTTTTGTATTGTATGAAAATAGCTGTATTAAGTCTTCTGTGGCTATTTTTTCGATGTTTAAAGACTAGGCAATAACCATACTTTGGTTCAAGGCTTTTCATACATTATTATATATATTTGTTGTCCAATACTTTTACCAATTTGGAGGCTTTTAATCATATGACACTAGATTTTATATTTGATTTTGAAATTAATTATTAAAGGTTGCATTACGATATAATAATGTACTTTTTTATACATCTCACACAGTTCTAGCTGTTGCCTTTACATGCTTACTCATTAATTGCACACTATTAATAATTATTTCAAAAAAATGTGCAAATATTTTATGATAGCATCAATGGTCAAATCCTACAAAAATATATCATGAATAAGAGGAGGGGGGCTCATAGTCATTGTAATCACGTGGCCTTTAATACTATAAATACGCCCCTGTATGCTCTTTAAAACTAACTTGTACACTACTCAGAATTTGACATGTTATCCTGGTGTCATTGTGTCAGGTAATGTGGGATGACCATGTCAAGCCACCAGGGATCAGTAAACATTGCATAACATAGGACACATTAAGTAACATGAGGAAAAGCTGCTTACTGTCAAACTGGACTTCATCGTCCTCCTCGCTTGCCAGATTTAACAGACTAACGTTACTGTCCACCTCATGTCTCTGCAGGATCCAGGAGTTACCGCTGCTTCCAGAACAATCCTCAGACCTCAGGAGTCCTTTGGATGACGAACTGTACATTACTGTGTGTCAAAAAAAATGGTGACCTGTCAAAATAAAGTACTAATTTCTAAAACGCTGCTTCAAGTTCATTCAACTACTTTATATCTACAGTAGGCGACGTTAAAATACTTGATTAATTCCGTGTTTAGATCGTCTGAATGTTTCATAAAATACAGTAAAAGATTTCTCGAATAAGTCCCAAACGGTCTTCATGTCCATAGACGGCCATGATTCAACAGCCGCTAAGGGACCAACTGACAATGTACGCGATTCAGGTATAACAATAATAACTAATATTAAAAAGTTAGCCCCAAGATGTAATCACATACTTGTTTTTTGTATTCCTTAAAATATAATATGAATAATTCAGCATCAAAATAGGAAGAATGACCCTGCAACAAAAAGCAATTTGTTCGTTTTTTACTATATGAGGTAAATGCACAGGCTCCCTAACAACATTGTAGATTTGATGATGAAATGCTAAAAAGTCTGAGGCAATGGTTTGAATAACTTATTTATATGCAGCGATATCATTTTTTACACAGTTTTTACTGCTATACCTTTTGTTCGTTATGAGAGTTTAATGTTTTGCACACTCAACATGTTATATTACTTGTAAAAGTCACACTGCGCTGTTTTGCGCACGGCTAAAGCTCGCGAGACAGTCTGCGCAGTGCGCGCGATACAACTTTTTGTGTTTACAACATTTGAAGCGGTTGCACTTACAGTTTTATCACTAAAATATCATGCAAAACAAACTCCTTTTATTTGCATGGATTTTAGTTGGTTTCTCTTCCTTCTCTGTTTCAGTTGAAGTCATATTTCATTTGAATTGAATGAGTTCCTCCTGGTGCTTGTCAGTCCTTGAAGATGTCTGATGCTTGGTAAGTTAGCTACCAAATACTTGGTTTACTTTATGCTGCAGATATGTATTTACATCGTGCAAATATCAATGTAAGGCTGTTGTTACAATGTAGGCACAGCCGTTCCGTTTTCATGTAGGTTTGAACCTGTACCAAACTTCACTGAAAAATCTGTCAATTTATTTCTGTTTTTGTGTCTATTTACATGCAATATAACAAATGGGCAAATAAATGCATATGCATGAATCAAACGTATATACTGCTCAATTCGGCATTGCAGAAAACTGTAGAACTAGTCTAAAATACAGTTAAACTGTATGTTTTATAGTAAGTTCACTTGAAAGTCCCACATTCCCAATGTATTCACCAGAGATAACAGAACACAGGGGCTAAGCAGCTTTTAACATGTTTGATGTCTTTTTTGAACATGCATCAGTTGCTGTATTATGCCTAAATGCATAATACAGAAACTGATGCATGTTCAAAAAAGACATCAAACATCATGTGTGATTGTTTTCTTCTCAGCACCTCTGAACCAGCAGGAGCCATCAAGGCCATCGACAAGCAGTCAGTGCATCAGATCTGCTCAGGACAGGTGGTTCTGACTTTGGCCACTGCTGTCAAAGAGCTGGTGGAAAACAGCATCGATGCAGGGGCCACCAATGTTGGTAAGAATTGATGCACATTCTTTTATATGTATTTTCTTAAAAAGCTGACACAATTCTGGCCCTTTTTGTAGCTAACGTTGTTAATACTGACAAGTTAATGGTTCTTTGTCAAAATGACAAGTTATCACATATATTTAGCTAAAAATATAGACAAAAAATCATTCCAATTTCCATTGCATGTTCTAGATGTCAGGCTGAAGGAGTGTGGAGCTGAACTAGTGGAAGTGTCAGACAATGGCAAAGGAGTAGATGAGGCAAACTTTGAAGGACTGAGTAAGTGTCAGCTTTGTTTATCTCCACCCTGTGAGTCAAAGCCTAATATGTTTGCTCAAGTGCAACCTCTCCCATCTGTTCCGCAGCATTAAAACATCACACGTCTAAGCTCAGGGATTTCTCCGATCTCATCCATGTGGAAACATTTGGCTTCAGAGGTGAAGCCCTCAGCTCTTTATGTGCTCTGAGGTAAAACTGCAACATTCATTCGGCACATACACCCGTTTCACCATCTCTCCATCATATAAACTTTCCTCCGACCCCCTGCTCTAGCGGCCTGAGTGTGGTGACGTGCCATGAATCCACTCAGGTGGGCACCAAGCTGGTGTTTGACCACAAAGGCCACCTGGTGCAGCAGTCCCCACAACCCCGGCAGCAAGGCACCACCGTCAGCCTGCAGCAGCTCTTCAACACCCTGCCTGTTCGCTACAAGGAGTTCCAACGCAACATTAAGAAGGTCAGTCATCAGAGGAGAGGTCATATATGTCTGCATCTTTATATCTACGATGTCACTACAAATCACATTCATTTTATGAAAGTCCTTGTCATTTGTCTAAGCAACAGTTTTTCCTACATCATAGGCAGCTGTTGTTTTCCATAAATGTTATATAAAATTGTTTTGCAATTACTTTATATTGGGATAAGTTATCCATAACAGGGTTACGGAAACGTGTGGCGCAGTGGGTTGTGTGTACAGGTTCAAACCCCACTGCAGTCAGCATGTCGTTGTGTCCCTGAGACACTTCACCCCAAATTGCTCCTGTGGGGATTGTCCACAGTATTGAGTATGTAAGTCGCTTTGGATAAAAGCGTCTAACAAGTGAGATGTAATAACAGTAACAAAATACAATTCTGTTTCATCAATAACTGAAAAAGTGCATTCCTTATTTGGTGGAAAGTCATCTGGTTAACATTTCCAGCATCTTTCTTAAAGGTTATTTGACAAGGATAATAAAGGTGGTACATGCTTTGTGACTGTGAAATGTAAAAGACATCAGCAAGCCCTGGATGTCTGAGCATCTTACCAGCACCACCTTGAAGACTATTTTAATTGCAATTCGTACTTTTTAAATGATTATACCACATTTCTAATACAATATAAACACTACACAGTGCGTGGCTTTAAAACAAGTGTATAGTCCTTGGGAAACATGGCATGGAATCCACACCAAACATGGACCCAAATAGAGAACAGGTGGATACAAAAAATGTAAAGAATGAAAATGGTTGTCAGAAATGTAACAGTGTAAAAACTGAAACCCGGAGAGAACATAATACAACTTGGAATCATAATTTGTATTTGTTTTGAGCTATCATCAGGTAATAAAATTCCTGTTGTCATCCATATATAAGCCCCAATATGTCCTTGTTTTGTATTTTCAGGAGTATGCCAAAATGATACACATCCTGCAGTCCTACTGTATCATCTCTACAGGAGTGCGGATCACCTGCTCCAACCAGAACGGGCAGGGGAAGCGCAGCACCGTCCTCAGCACCAGTGGCTCCCAGAGCATGAGAGACAACATAGGGGCCATATTCGGACCAAAACAGGTGCGAACACTGCCCTAAATCAAGATAATTAACATATCTTTCCAGTTTTTTGTGGAGCTGTGCAATTGAAGTATATATCCAAATAGTTTTGTGGAATTGGCCTTATTTGTTTTGCTAAATCGCTTCATGTTCCCCTGTGTGTAGCTACAGAGTATTCTGCCTTTTCAGCAAGTGTCTCCAGCAGAAAATGTGATTGAAGAATATGGACTGACAGTTGCAGATCTACCCAAACAGCTGTTTACGTGAGTGACACCATTGCATGCAAGTCCTGTGCATGCCTTATCTGCAAACAAAGCAGTTTATTTATCTATCTTTTATACTTTGTTTTGGCAGCATGACAGGGTTTGTGACCCGAGCAGACCATGGTGCTGGGAGGAGTTCAACAGACAGGCAGTTCTTTTATGTTAACAACCGGCCGTGTGATCCTGTTAAGGTAATTCAAGTTTAAGTCCCCCTATTTAGCATTTATAAGCAGTATTCAAGTGTGCCATAATGGATTAAAATGGTGATGCACACTATATATTTCAGGTCCTAAAATTATATTATTATGTATTCTTTTTATAATGACTAAAGAGCTAATAGTGTAGACCAGGGGTGTCAAACTCAATTTCATCGCGGGCCACATTCGCATAAAGGTTGCACTCAAAGGGCCATTTGTAACTATATAAATATATGATATATATATAAATAAAATAATGTATTATATTACATTATTGCCTCTGAATTTGATTATCGGATATGATAATAACTTAGTAATTAACTACGTCCAGAGCAAATAATTGCAATTCTCTTCAGTGCGCATGTCACAAAACGAGATGCATTGTGGGACATGTAGTTTATGGGCAAAGTGCTTCTGTAAAGTGGCATGTAACCGTATAATAGAATCCACTTCAAGACACTGGTACTTGCGTACCATGCTGCGAATGGATCTGGCCCTTCCTACATCCAGAACATGGTTAAACCGTACACCCCAGCACGTGCACTTCGCTCTGCATCGGCCAAACGGCTCGCTGCACCCGCGCTGCGAGGGGGACCAAAGTTCCCATCAGAAAAAACACGTGGGTTTGCTATCCTGGCCCCTAAATGGTGGAATGAGCTCCCCTTTGACATCAGGACAGCAGATAGCTTGCACGTCTTCCGGCGCAGGCTGAAAACTCATCTCTTTCGACTCCATTTCGAGCGATAGAACTACTAACAAAGAATTACTAACAGAGCACTTACATACTAATAAAGGACTGGCTTATCTATAAGCCAGTTGAGTAGCACTTGAAATGTTGTGGCTCTATGAAACCTGATGTACTTATAGGATTCTGTTTTCTTCAAGGTTGTATCTTCCTGGTCGAATGTACGTCGCTTTGGATAAAAGCGTCAGCTAAATGCAATGTAATGTAATGTAATGTAATGTAATAATAAACGTATTATATTCTTTGCAAGCTCTTGCGGGGCCACATAAAATGAGGTCGCGCGCCGGATTTGGCCCCCGGGCCTTGAGTTTGAAACCCCTTGTGTAGACAGTTTCAGAGAAGTAAAACATGATTGCAATTTGCATAAAGGTTACTAACTTATTTTTAGGTAACAAATGTTTAATTATTAGCTATCTTATTATTTGCTGTAACATCTATGAGAAGCAAGCAAGTCTGTTATCTGTATTGGCTGATAGAGCATCCCTAGTTTCGAACACATCATAATATAGTTGTGGGCCGATATTAGGCCATTTAAATGTTTATTGATGTACAATATTTGTCAGAAAAGTATAACTTTTCCAATAACGATATACTTTTTGTTACTAGAAATGTGCATTTTAGCCTCACCTCTAACCTTTTGTTTTTCTTGCAGGTGACCAAACTTGTAAATGAAGTGTATCACATGTACAACAGACATCAATATCCCTTTGTTGCCCTGAACATAGCTGTTGCCTCAGGTTGGTCAGCTGAATAGTTATATCTGAATCCCACTGGTTACTATCTGTTCTAAATGTGTTTTTGTGGTTTTATTTCAGAGTGTGTGGACGTGAACGTAACCCCAGACAAGCGACAGATTTTCCTACAGGAGGAGAAACTCTTGCTGGCTATTCTCAAGACCTCTCTCATCAACATGTATGAGTCGGGAGTCAATAAGATCAGCCTGAACTACACGCTGAAACCAAGCATGAGTAAGAACACACATTTAGCCTGCATAACAAAACATAATAAATATTGATATAATAATTAAAGGTGGGGTAGGTAAGTTTGAGAAACTGGCTTTTTGTTATATTCCATGGAATGCTCTTAACATCCCGATAGCAATGAATATCTTAAGTGCTTTGACAAAAATCTGTGGAAGCTGTGGCGCTGTAAAAAGCACGACCAATCATCTGAGCCGGCCGGCTAAAATAACTGGATGGCCTACCTGCCTGTCAGCCTTCCATCTGTGCACAAACTTATCTCGTGCCCTCATTGGTCATGTGCGCGTTCGTGTGTGTTGGAGGAGGGGCTCTGTAAGGAAGTAGCAGATTTGTTCCGGTTGTGTATTTTCAAATTCTAGCGCACTCGAGCTGGTTTCTCCAAAATGACCTACCCCACCTTTAAGTTGTGTCACAAAGAGAGATTTTCCAGTGCTTTTATTGACTGCGTTTCTGTTTCTAGATACAAAGTCTGTGTCTGGAATCAGTCAGGTTGTCAACTCTAATGGGAAAATGCAAGAACCTGCAGAAGAACATGTGACACGCTGCCCAAAGTCATCTGTAAACTTAGCCGCTCTAAAAGCTGCTTTTTCAAGTAGTCACAGCTCAAATCATGGGAACAAGTCAAGCGTGGCAAAAGCTGCCAACAGTGGCCCGACACAAAAAACACTGCAGACGTTTTTCAAGGACACCGTCAAATCTCCCACGTGCAACTCCAGTGTCAGATCTCCTTTGAAAGCCACAAGAGATTTAGCTGAATACTGCCCTGTGGGAAAGGCAGTGCTCGATGGGTTCAGGTACGGAAAAACGTCATGCAGTGACGCCGATACTAAAAAAGACAGCGCTGTCACTGTGCCATCACCAGATAATGAGGTTTCTGAGCCAGACACTGACTGTGTTAAAGAAGAAGAAGAGTCAGATAATACTCAAACTGCTCCTGAGCCACACACTTCCATTGAGGACTGTCCTGTGAGCCCCGATGCTAAGAGAGCCAGGAAAGACAAACCACATTCACCAACAAAACATGAATCCAACACTTCTCTGAAATCTTCCTCGACGGTGGATGCTCCAGTGCGCCTACAGAAGAAGACGGTGAACCTCCAGTTTTCTTTACAAGAGCTGGCAGGGAAGGTGAAGAGGATACAGGAGCTGCAGAGACAGAAGGATGATGATGAGCTGCTCTTTCGACGCTTCAGGGCCAAGATCAACCCCGGAGAAAACAACAGTGCAGAGGAAGAGCTGAAGAAAGAGATCAGGTGGGATTTTACTCCAATAGGTTTTTGCAGATTGCCAATATTAAAGCGTGATTGCTTCAACTTGACACTTTTTCTTTCCTCTCTTCAGTAAAGACATGTTTAAGGAAATGGAGATCATCGGCCAGTTCAACCTGGGCTTCATTATCGCCAAGCTGAACTCGGACATCTTCATGATTGACCAGCATGCATCAGATGAGAAATACAACTTTGAGATGCTGCAGCAACACAATGTTCTCCAAGGACAGAAACTCATAGTGTAAGAAACTATTGATGACTTCTACCTTGTGTTATTTTTTTTAAATCAAGTTGTTTACTAATCTATATTTGTGTTTCATTTATGTTTGCAGCCCTCAGAAGCTTCACCTAACTGCTATCAGTGAAAATGTGCTCATGGAGAACATAGAGATTTTCAGGAAGAATGGCTTTGAGTTTCTTGTGGATGAGGAAGGTAAGAACATTTACCTTCAAATAAAAGGGTTTACACATTTATCTCAGGTTCACAACTATTACGTATCATTACAAATACTAAACCAGCATGTTTATATTGTGTGTGCAGCTCAGGTCATGGAGAGGGTAAAGCTGGTATCTCTGCCCACCAGTAAAAACTGGACTTTTGGCCCCCCCGACATTGAAGAGCTGATCTTCATGCTGAGTGACAGCCCGGGGGTCATGTGTCGACCGTCCCGCGTCAGGCAGATGTTTGCCTCCCGAGCTTGTCGGAAATCTGTATGTTCATACTAATAATAAACAGATGCTTTTAAGTATTTACAGATATTTACACAAACCAGGTTTTGGCTTTGGATTAGGGTCAACAGTCATCCCTTACAACCAGTTAGAAAAAAAATTATTTTTTCAGAGGCGCTGGATTACTTACACACTATCTATGTATTATTAACATGATATAAATAGTTCATTTTTAAAATATCAATATCACAACACTCATAAAGTGTACATATTTCTAGAAATATTTTGAACATCTCCAAGGTGTTTGATATGCAGAAAATGGTACATGAAAAATCTAATAGTATAAAACCTATACATCTATATAGAATACGACTTGTTAGTCAGTTCTGATAGACTAATTGAATAACAGTTCTATTTTCCTGACCCATTGTCTATTGTTTTGTTTGTGTCTATATTCAGGTGATGATCGGCACTGCTCTGAGCGTCAGTGAGATGAAGAAGCTTCTGGTTCACATGGGGGAGATCGAGCAACCCTGGAACTGTCCTCACGGCAGACCCACCATGAGACACCTCGCCAACCTGGACATGATCTCACAAGACTGACCAAGACTGTCCAGGAATCAACAGTGGCTTAAAATAACTAGATACAGATCATTTGTGTTAAACATCACCCCTGCACCTATTCACACAAGTGCAAAACCATACATAGGGCCTACTGTATTATTGTGTGGTTCACCTTCTTGCTGTTTAGTGTTTTTTTACCTGTTGTGTTTTAATTTTATTTGTATAAACACCCAATTCATGGGGTAAATAAACAAGATATGTCTCTTATGTTCAGTGGTGTAAAGTAACTAAGTAGATGTACTGTAGCCTACTTAAGTACCATTTTGAGGGACATTATACTTCATTTATTATAATATATTTGAGTATTTAAATGTTTTGCTACTCTGTACTTCTACCCCTTGTAAAAGAGTATTCCTACACTCTGGTACTTCTACTTTTACTCAAGTACAATATGTAAGTACCTCTGCTTTTGTTATTTGCTTTGTTTAATTACGGGTTGTTCTAGTTTTTGCCCCGTTTGCACTTTTTGACTGATATCAGTTTCCGTAGTTGTGAGCATTCGTTGCCGTTGCCATGGTGAGGATCCTAGCTTTCGCGACAGACAGGTAAATAAACAGCGCAAAATGAAACAAGGGAAAGAAAATACAACTAAAACTACGTTAAAAAACAAAACGGAGATAACGTGCGGAAACTCAGACCTACCTCATACAGCGGAAGAGACACATATAAGGAAAGTAGTGAGCTGTCCTCCTGTTTTAACCGTGAATTCAGCGGATGTGGACCTCCAAGATAATGATTTTTATGAACTTCCCACCTTTTTTAACTTAACTGTACAAAGGTAAATCATCTCTTATACCAGCAGTCATTACATTATTACTATTTAGTGCACTTATTGCGCTTATCATTTGTTGTCTAAATCCAGGTAGGAATTCATTACTAGCATGTTGTTATTGACAGATATGAAGGGGAAACCTGTGAAGGCCAGTTTCATGGAGAAGGGGTTGCCTGTTTTGAAGGAGGCCACGTGTACAAGGTACTGTTTCAAAGGACATGACATTTATTCATTTTCAATTCAGTGTATTTCAGAGAAAGGGACAGTGCAATTGATCAATTACGTTTGGTAAACAAAGCTTCCTAAAGTATATTAAAGCAAAAGCAGTGCACGCAATACTGTTATAGCACAGTCAATGTGCCTATTGTTAAACATGCATGGGTTGTCCATCAAAAATGTTAACTATTAAAACCACTGCAAATATATTTATATGAGTAACATGAAAATTGTTGTTTTTAGTTTTAGTTGTCACTCATGATGTCAAATCTATATTTATGGAAATGTATTGTAATGTCCTATGCTCCAATTTCCACAAGTTAATATAACAACTATTATAATTAACTAAGTATTCTTTTTTTTTCTACTAAAGGGGATGTTTTCCAAGGGATTTATGGATGGACCTGGTGCCTTTACACAGGCAGGTGGATTAAAATATGAGGTAGGTAAGGTTGAAAAAAAATGATATAATAACTGTAATGACCTTTCATTTCTTGAGCGATTCATATGCAATGATCACACCAAATTAATTGAAAGTGAGTATGGGAGCACACGATATAATGTGAAAAAATAAGGAGTTTGACAGGGGATAATCAATTTTTTTTCATCTATATTTAAAATCCAAAAGGGAGAATTTGTCTGCAACATGCTGGTGGGACGGGGCACCTTCACCTGGCCGGATGCCAGCTCCTATGAGGGGGAAGTACTCAATGCTGTACGACATGGCACTGGAACCTACCGATGTGCAGACAATGGTGTGTCGTACACCGGGCAGTGGGATCAGGGCAAGAGGCACGGAAAGGTATGATCCACATACTCAAATCAGATATAGTCTCTTAAGATTTCTCCTCTGTGATTGGTTCTCTTTTTGTTAGGGTGTAGTGTATTTTAAACAGCATAAGAAGACATCTTGGTACAAAGGAGATTGGGTGAAGAACAACAGAGAGGGACGGGGAACAAGATGGTATGTATGCAGAACAGGGTTTCATATTTACCACAGTCGCATCTAAACTTCGAAAAGATAATATCTGTGTGTTTACAGCTACCCCTCTGGTAACACTTACTCTGGGGAGTGGAAGAACAACCTGAGACATGGAGAGGGCACCATGAGCTGGCTCAAACTGGGACAGCAGTATGTTGGGATGTGGCAGAATGGAGTCCAGGTAATAACAAATCCATATTGCACACATTTCAGTACAATACCTTTTTTTTTCACTTCCTAAAAAAGTAATCGTGCTAATGTTTTTGTAGCATGGGAAAGGCACGCATGTCTGGATCCTGAGGCGAGCGGATGGGTCTCAGTATTCCCAGAGAAATCAGTACACAGGAGATTTCGTTCAGGGTCAGAGGCACGGGCAGGGAACCTTTTACTACGCTGGGGGTGCGATCTACGAAGGAGAGTGGAGGAATAATAAGAAACATGGGAAGGTAAATACATGATACAGAATTGCCTCTCACAGTGGATGCACATATGTCTCCAAATTCAGTGAAATACAAATAAAAGATGCTTGGAAGTAGAAACATTTTTTATTTAATGCTTTAGAAGTTCTTTCAAAATAGATCAAATATGTGATCAAGCAACCATTTGACCCTCACAGGCACTTATGGTACACATCGATGTATATACACTGAACAAAAATATAAACGCAACACTTTTGTTTTTGCTTCCATTTTTGAGATGAACTCAAAGATCTAAAACATTGAGCACTTCGCTCACTATCACAGATTTTTTCAGATTTGTGAACAATATGAGAGAAATGGTTATTTTGTGTATATAGAAAATGTTTTAGATCTTTGAGTTCATCTCATGAAAAATGGGAGCAAAAACAAAAGTGTTGCGTTTATATTTTTGTTCAGTGTATTTTGAACAGTGACTGTATGCTTCATAGGGAAAATTCACTTTTGAGGACGGACATGTTTTTGAAGGAGAGTTTGTCCACGATGAGATGACGACAAACAACCTGAACGGAAACAAAGCTCCCACTTCTCGGCCTGGTAAAACAGCAGACAGAGTCCCTATGCCATCAAGGAAATAATGATTGGTGTTACACTCTTAAATCCTCCCGCACAAGGGCTGACATTATTCTATCTTCTCCCAGGCTCATCTATCTTAGGGCCCGACATGGCTCTAAACATCGAATGTCTTCTGGAGAAAATCCCTGAGAGAAATCGAGACACTGAGCGCAAAGAGGTCAGGAGCCGCTGCACACATCAACACTTTCAACATCTCCACACGGCCTCCTGGTTCACCCTGACATGTGGCTCGTGTGTAACAGGTGGAGTGTGTGGTGCTGAGGAAGGCCAGAGAGCTGAGGTCCGTCTATAGTTTCTACAGCCGACTGGGCCATGCCCCTTCCCCAGATAACAGCTTCCTGATGTCCCGCCTGCAGCTGTGGCGCCTGCTCAAAGACTGCAACGTCCACCATCACAGCATCACTCTCACACAGATAGACCATGTCATCAGAGGTAACCTCTCACAGTGACTAGCATTGGTAACTTTACAATTACAGTCGTTTTTTTTGTGTTTAACTTTTTTTTACTCTGTGTCTCAGGGGATGAGACATCTGCAGAGATCCACTCTCCTTTCACTCCCATGCTTCTGCGCAGGACCCTCAGCTGTCTAGTGGTTGTGGCGTATCACATCTACCATAAGGACGTGGTGTAAGGAAGGACTTCTAACAGATTGTCTTCAATAGATGAAATGATTTTCTTTTTATCTAAAAAACTGTCCGCTTTAGCAGCAGCACATTTACTTCAATCTCAATCTCAATCTTTATTTATTTATATAGCACATTTAAAACAACCTTCAGTTGACCAAAGTGCTGTACAGGCAATAACTACAATATTAAATAACACTAATAAAACAATAATTAAAAACATATTAAAAAACACATACAAATGTAAAAACGTAATGTTCAACTAGTATTAAAAGCCAGTGCAAAGAGGTGAGTTTTTAGCTGAGATTTAAAAAGTTCAATAGACTCAGCAGTCCGGATTTGTACTGGGAGGCTGTTCCACAGTCTGGGAACTTCATGCATGTGAGAGACTCTTGCAACATTTAGAAGTATCTGAATTCAGAAAAACTTCTCTCAGCATTCTGAAATAATACAACTATTTATTATAACACATACTCGTCTAAGTTGGTGAACATTGTAAGCCTTTTGTAACCCTAACTATGACTTAGCTCAATGATGTTAGAGTTGCTAATACAAATTAGACCAAACTACAACAGAGAGACAACAAATAACTACCACAGCAAGGAGTAACCCAAGGTCACATTTAAAATACAAACTTCTTTTTTTTCCCTTTGTAACTGATTTTGAGCTTCAGAGATGAGAATCAGTTCTGCTTCATCTTTTCACAGGTCACAAAACCACCTTCTAGCAGACTGCTTTTCCAAACTGATGACAGACAACATCATTCCTAATGCTACTAATGTAAAAGGTGAAACCAATATTATATTGAAGGCTCATGTACACACGTATCAGATGGTAGAAGGACCACCAAGTGGCTACTGAAATCAATCTTACTAACTGCTGTCTGTGCAATTTACTCCGCGCGAGTCGGCGGACTTTATTTTGCTTACTTTAACATCATTTTTTAATGGTGCCCACCTTAGCTGCATACATGGCTACAGCCATACCAAGAAATGGCTTAGCGCTGTAGCCTACCCCAGCCATACCCTGACCGCAAATACCTCATTCCTTCCGTCTACTTGGATCCGAAATGCTTCTCGTTTTGCGCTGTCCCCCCGTTCAAATGAAATCGCCGCCAATCATATTTCCACGCTCGCGCCAGGGCCGGGGGAGGGGTTACAAGGCTCTCGTCTTGTGATGCATACACTTGCACTCGGACATTAGAGATTTTCCCTCATAAATGTCCGATGAGCCACAACTTGTCTTTCAAAACAAAGCTGCCAACTGGGGTGGCAGCCCGTAGAACCGCCACTGCCACCAGGCAAAATGATTTATCACAACATTAGAACAGTTTTTTGTCTATCAGGTTACTATCAGTCTTCAAGTTCCCAATTCAGCGAACAACACACTTTCAGAATCTGATTGAACACCTTTGCTTAGCTCTATATTATGCAGTAATGTCTGTCCTTATTAACTCTATCACTGTTGATCCAGGCTTCATGTTTAGGCACCCAGACTGTGCAGAGGTGGCTGTGAGTTACTTACAGAAGTGCTGGGAAGTCTATCAGGATCACTGCAGAGTCATTGCAGCGCCCATGACCTGCCGACACCTGCTGTGGATGTTCAAGGTGCAACACACTGCAACACAACAACTACCACACAAATGTACCTGTTCTTGTTATTTACTTTTCATGTTCTAACTTTCTGAGGGAAACTTCAGGTGCACAGAATGGGTGACAATTATCTTTTGTGTTACAAGCTTTAACCAAAGACATGTTTATTTAGCTTCAGAACAGTTAAATCTACATCACATGAATAGAAAACGTCATTTTTTAACCAGCATCATTGTTAAAGACATTGTGTTGATTTATTGTAAACCCCTGGCAGGATCTCCATCTGCTGGACAGTAACCTGAGCACAGCCAGGTTGTTGGAGATCATCACTGCAGAGAGCCAGGACCCCAGCAACACGTCCTCCTGTCTGGATCTGGAGGTCTGCCTGGGAACACACTCATTCATTGTTTCTCTGCTCATTCCCACTGTTAATTCTTGCCCTCTTTCCTTATCGTTTTTCTCCTTGTTTTTCAGATTACATTCCTGGAGTTTTTTGAGGTACTTCTGGGCTCTGCTGAAGTGAAGTGTCAGCAGGTTTCACCATCCAGCGCTGAAACCAAAGCCAGGAGCGATGAGGTGGAGCTTTTCAGAATTCTTTGATATACTTTACTATGTTGTGTTTTGGAACAAACCGTCCCGCCCATCTACTTCCGACCCATGGGACCTTATTTCGGAAAAAGTTTGTATTGAAGTCAATGGAGAGAGAAAGATTATCTTTCGATCCCGTTTGAATTGTGCCACGAATTACACATATGATGTTTGTCAATCTTAAATAATAATTTCCGTGTCAAAAAAGTCACAGTTTGTCGTAAAACTGTTGAAATATAAGACTATGAAAAATACGCAACTAGAAAGACTACAAATCCCAGAATCCCGGTCCCCCATGCTGGCTCTTACGAACCGACTAACTCCCCTTGTGTGTATGTACAGCTCTCAACATGCCCAGACTTGGAGTGATTTTCACCTCTTTTAATACTTTTCACCTCATTCTGAAAGAAAGAAGTGAAATGTGCCAACGTGACGGCCGTCTTGGTGTGTGGTGCGAGACGGGAGATGTAGTTCATTGAGCGTTTCACACAAAAAAAAGTGTTACTTCAGTTTTACGACACTTTTTTATTTTTTTTAAAGATAATCTTTCTCTCTCCATTGACTTCAATACATACTTTTTTTGAACCCATGGAGTTCCCCCGGAAAGGGAGGGACTTCGCCTCTCCATACTATGACTTTTTTTGCACATACATGAGCCACCTTGATACAATATTCACTATTCATTTCAGTATTGTCGCACCCCTACTGTTAATAGAAATGGCATGTGCTGCTGTGAGCCTGGCTATGTGACTTTGCTGAAATCTTTAATAAGAAATAATCGCATTTACTTCTGATCAAAGAAAAGTGACAAGGCAGAAACATCCAATGCTCAAGACATGGAGAGTCAACAACAGGTCAGGGCTAAAGCCAGAGAGAGACCTCAGTCTGCTGGTAGGTTTTCCTTGTTTTTAGTTTCTAACTCTTTGAAATAATGTTTGATATGTTTGCACTTTTACAGACTTTACATACATTACCGCTAGGGCAAAGAGATGGAGGAAAGGTTGTTCAAACCAGAGGGGTGAGAGCCCAAGACCATGAGGTGGAGATCTGGAATCAATTCTTCAACCACTGCTTCTTCCCGGCTTTTGAACATTACCAGTTAGTGTCCAGAAACATGAAGGAGGAGAAGCTCCGGCAGGACTCCCAGAGACGCATCGCTGAGGACCAGGCCCGACAGAGAGCCAGGTAGTTCACTGCTAGTGGTTCACATCTGACAATAGTTTGGTGTTGTTGCACCAGTTAAGAGTATTATGTAGTAGATATCTAAATGTAGTGGTTTATATGTATCACCACAGTGATTTTGTTCCTACCAAAGGACAATGTTCTCATCTGCATAGACCAGTTTTGGATTTCTTTACCCTCAAATTTGTTGTAGAAATTGTCTTGAGTGGAAAATACAATAGAAAAGATAAAAAATGCTTTGATCCCCATAGGGAGATTCAGGAGTCAGAGCAGCAACAGCAATAAGAGACAAGAAAACACACGCTAGGAAGGTAAGTGTGGGGGAAACTTCTGAAGCAATGGGAGTCACGACTCGATGGAGAGCTGGAGCTTTGATGGCAAACACTGAAGGTTTATCCGGAGCTTCGGCCAGGAGAATTCACAAGACAAGTCACGGGCCACGGTTTGACCACGCGGTTCGGTTGAGATGCCACAATCAATTCTGAAGAACTCTTCTGTAGCTCCAGGTTTTAACTAGTTCAGAGTGTAATAATCAACCTTCTTCAATAGATAGACTAAACAGCTGAGGGACACTGAATCTAACAAGAGCTGTCGTCCATAGAAAAGAATGTGCGCCAGGGAACCTACGTCCCTAAAAAGAAGGGCTTCTAGATGTCCCTGAACAATAAGCTATCTCATGTCAGCTTGTGCTCGGTCATAAGCTGGCAACAACAATGCGCCCAAGCTGCCCCTCCTTAAGAGAGATAGCAGCTATACCCAAGGCCGTAGAACTATGCCATGGGAAAGGAGACAGTGAGAGGAGAAAATGATGAACTCTGTCAAAGGTTGAATGAATACCAAAGCAAATGATTCCCCAACAAGTCAAATGTAATTCCTTTTAAGACCTTTTTTAAGACCCTTTCCATACATTTTAAGACCTCATCGCCACTTGGAGTTCTAACCGGTTACCTTGGTGACACACTTTACCTCACATTGACTATATACAGTATTGATTGTCCTTCCTCCTTATCTTCCAACCATTTGGACGCAGACTTGCATTTCCCCATAACGATGTTGCTTAACAACCGGCGTAAACGGAGCTTGGCGCGCTATCAAGCAGTGAGCGTGCGATGTCCTGTTCAGATGACGTCAAACCCAACGGGATGCCATAAATAAACTACACAGAATCACACTACACACCTACGCAATGATTACATTCAGGCACACTGTAGAATACAACCTCTTTGGACCATTTATATACTTATTGAAAACAAGATACAAAATGTAATACCTTGGAAAATGCCCTTTAACACTTTTTAATAGCCTTCATTTTCTCTAAATTGATTGATCAACTTTTAATACTTTTTAAGACCCCGCGGACACCCTGATTTTCTGAGTTTTGTTCTCTATTGTTACAGGTAGAGGAAGCTGGAGCTGCAGCAGAGAAACCTGAAGACAGCAGCATAAAACTCACTGTTCTGTACCGGCACCATCCACAGGCAATTCATAAAAAAATCATTGAGCCATTTCCTGGTTGTAACCAAAGATTTATTTATTAAAAGACAAAACTATTTTCCAGGATGGAAAAAAAACACAAATCAGAATCTTTTTGGTGATAAAATATGTAACAAATATAAATGTAAAGGAAATCTCTACACATTAGAGGGAGGGGTGAAGACCATGAGGTCACTCGGACAGACGGACTGTCGTATCCGCTCCTTCATGTCGGGGGTGAAGAGGAGCATGTCGCACTCGGCGTTTTGCATCTGTGGAAAAGGAACAAAAAATACAGTATGAATATTCAGCAACGACAAGGCTGGAATAAGCTATTATTATTATTAAAAAGAGTAAAGTTAAGAGTTTTGGAAGTAAAGAAATCAAAAAAGGTGAAAATTGACCTGTGGTGAGTGAAGGAATAACATTGAAGACACCTCTGGACCCGCTGTGGTGACAATAAAACATGTGAGAATAAGTGGGAGTGAAGACATTTAAATGTGCAGTTAAACAAAACCATATCCCAGAAGAAAGACTGTGTGGTATTCCCTCATATCACAATAACATTCTCTCTAAAAGCTGCAGCATTTAGTGGGATATTTCAGAAAAATCATGTCATTATTTTATATTTTTGGTGTCCAAAACAATTCACAATAATGATATCATCTTGCTTATAGAAAATGTAACCATAGAAAATAAAATAGTGCTATCAAACGCATCTTCACCAATGTTTATTGTGTATCTTTTGGGGGAATCAAGTAAGGTGGAGAGTGTCACCATAACTGTACAAAAAAGAACCAATCAATTAAAGGATGTTGAGATCTAAAGGTGTTGGATTTTTTACAAAATAATAGGCGCTTTCACACCGGAGTACTTTTCCCGTTTAGTTCCGATAGTTCCTGGGATTCTGCGTTCACGTCAAAAAGAGAAATTAGTTCATGAGAACTTGTACCCCCTTTTCAGTCCCTGCTAGAGAGGTGGGACTTTCCTGGGGAGAAAAAGGTTCCCATTTCTGATTGGCTTGGCGAATTGCAAACCACGGCCCGTAAAACTCGGAAAAGTTTTGTGAAGCCGCCATTGTATTTGCTGGCATTAGCATTATTAGCATTAGCATTAGCCCCGCGCACCAACGGAGAGAGAGAATAACTTATGGCAACACAAAATAAAACATTGGAGCGGTGGAGATGAGGAGGTGTCGGCGTTCTGGCGATTTACTCGGAAGCCAGTCCCCAACTCCGGGGACTCCGGGTGGCAGTATACGGCGTGAAGTTGTTTGCGGCCTGCCAGTAAACCCAAAGCAGAAGAAGAAGTGATGTCAGCAGCTTCATTTGCGTAACCTTCCCTCAGGGAACTTATTCCGGTGTGAACGCGATCTGCCCTTTAGCTCCATGGGGGAAACTAAGTACTTAGTGTGAAAGCAGCTATTACTTTACAAGAGAACCAATAAACTAATGGACGTTGAGACACAAGGTGTGCATTAAATCAATTTACTTTAATATAAACTCTAGTTCTGCTCATTTAAAAAAAAACATGTCAACATAGAAGTCCCGCCTGCTGCAGCTTTAGTTTCCGTTGGTGTTGTTAGGGAACTCGGGTGCTTGAGTGCATGCACAGCACCTGTGGGCATCAATCATACCTGGTTCCCTTTGAGAGGGCAGGTCCTCTGATGGACCTCCGGGACTCTCCATCTCCACATCCACCGCCAGTGTCTCCACGGCAACTGTAGCCTGCGGCGACGGGCTGCATCTCAGTGAGGGCTGGAGGTAACGCTCAAAGTCCAACCCGGGAATCTCCTGAAATGAAAAAAAGAATAATTAGGAAAGGGAAAAACTTTTCTATCACATCTTAGGTGTGATTTCTTTAATAGGATATATCCTGCTCATGTTCAGGTGTACATCAGTATGTCGTGTCTCTACTGTGACATGTGAACATCCCTTAATGTTCAAAAAGCTCTTTATCTTTCTCATTTTTGGCGGTTCTAGTGTTAATACAAAAAGAAGGGAAATGTGTTTACCTCAACAACTGAGGTGTCAGGTGTTTGGCACACAGACTCTGACGCCTCCACAGCGGGAGGGGGGGAGGTGGGAGGCTGGCTGGGAGTCACACAGGGTGACAACATGAAACTGAGAGATGGTGAGGGCTCAGGGGCATGGGAGACAGGAAGAGGAGTTTTACAAGGAGAGGGGGAGAGCCTTGAAGAGAGAGGGAGGTCCACATCGACGGCCTCAGAGGGTTCCTCCCGCTCCATGACGACAGAAATGGACGGAAGTGAGCGTGCAGGTGTTGAAGTGCTCAGCTCAGGAGCAGTGTTCTCCTGCACGGAGGCTGCTGGGTGCGCAGGGCTCTTTTCTGGCCGAGTGTCGTCTGAACGCACTTCGTTGGCAGGGGAGAAACAGAGGGAGACGTTTTCCTTTCTGTCCCGCGGCGCCTGAGGAGTGGCGCGCCGCTGAGACTTGGGTGTTTGAGCTGGGGTTTCTCTGAGGGTGAGACGGAGGAGGGCGGGAGTTTGGAGAGAGGGAGAGGCAGCGGTGGAGACGGGGGTCTGTGAGAGAGCGAGGGACCGCCGGGTCAATCTTCTGGGGGTGAGGTAGTTGGAGGAGGGGGAGGCCTCAGGCTGAGGGGCGGCACTCGGGCGGCTGGATCTCCTCACTGAACCTAGACACAAAAAGACATTGTTCGGGGGAACTGTTGAAATATTGTGCAATAAACCTGGAACTTGAACTGTAACGATGCACATTTCCCCGGCGCTGACAGATGACATCACAATCAAGCTGCTTCCTCTCACCTCCTGACGGTCTGGCCGGGCTCTCCACCTGGAAGAAGCCTCCGTCGAACACCACCTGGGCAGTGGGCTGTGGCTCTGCTTCAGGAGAGTCCAAGCTGGGGTTTTCCTCATCGTTCCCAGAATCCTTTGCTGCTCTCTCCGCCTCGGCCGCCTGCTGTTTGGCTTTCATGGCCGCCTTCACGGCAGCCAGACGAGACTTTGCTCCTGCTGCCTTGGCTCCTGCGGGTTTGGCAGGTGCAGCTGATGGCTTCTGTCAAAAACACATGAAGGGTTTAATGTAGGGGTGGGCGATATTGAAAAATATAATATCACGATATTTTTCAAGCAGTATCACGATAGACGATATTTATCACGATATTTTTTCATGTCAGTTATTATGGTTATTTTTCAAGTTACTTAACAGTACAACCACCTACAAGGTAACACAAACTAAAATAAAAAGGAGTAACAGACCAAAATACCATTTCAAGCTGGTTTGAATTCTGCAATGAATCCCTGAAGGAACAATTCAACAGGACTGTTGATATGGCTTCCTCAGTGTTCAAGTAGGTAGGCCTACACCCTACACAACACACGTTAACACTGGTTTCTTCACCAAGTAAAGTGCACTCTCTTGCTAAATACAATAAAATATTCAAGGCACAGTTTCTCAGTATAAAAATGCACTTCCTGTTTTAGGTAGCACTAGCAGTGATGCAACATCAATAAACATTAAAAAGGAGAGTAAAACATAACTAAGTAAAACATAAAACATCAATGAGGAAAAGTCAGTGCCAAACTATTAAAATGCAAACTTTAGACTTCAAGTGCAATCAGACTTTAGCATAACTGAACATCTGTTTCAAAAAGGGAAAAACAATATAAATACCTTATTGATAAAATAAAATATAAGCAAACAGAATCAACCAAGACAATAAATGAAGTGCAATACTGTCTGAATCCTGACTACAGCTTGGTTTTTACTAACGGTTATCAGTGTGTAGTTACTTCCGCATCATTTTGAAACGTGTATTACAATTAAATCACGGTCAAATAGGTTAATTTTGTCGTAGTTGGTTTCCACCGCAGTGTTTACATGGATATAAGCCCCGCCCCCTCTCCAGCGCGTCCTGTTTGAATGACAGGAGTAAACACAGCTGACAGCCTCGGTGAAACTCCAGCAGTTAGAGCGATGAGAATATTCGCATCGCGTCTGTTGTGAACGCAGCATAACGCAGTTCAGAAAACACTGTTCTGACGCTTTTAAAAGCAACTTGGAGATGTTAACAGTATCAGGGAAGAAAATCCTACCCTGGTGCACTCGCAGCACTCAGTGAGTGCACATTCTATGACTGAGTGACTCTCTGTATCACAATAGATATGATATCTCTGAAAAGGCATATCGTGGAGACCTAATATCGTCTCGCCGATATATATCGTCATATCGCCCACCCCTAGTTTAATGTCTTTACATCGAAACAAGGCACACACCGTACCTATTTAAACAAACACGTTTAGTATATATGCACTGCAAAGAGTCCTTACCTTCACTGCTTTCCTCTGTCGCGGTGCCGGCTTGTGCTCCTCCACCCAGCTTCGGCTCTCTGCTACTTTCAGAGCCTCAAACTTCTTGTACACATCCTCCACCTAAAACGGCACAAATAAGGCACGGCACGTTTATGTATACAGCGCCTTTCAACACAGCGCTTTACAACAATTAAAAACATTAAGAGCGTTCAGATATAGTGCAGCAGAATAATTTTATAACATGTAAAAAAAGAATAAAAGCTAAAGTAGAATAAAAGGTACAAAATACAGTGCATTGTAAGACCTCAACATATATGATGTAATAATATATCCGTCTCTTTATCATTTGGTGCCTGAAGCAGCAGCTGTGTGACCCCACCTGGTAGTACACCATGTCCCAGAACCCCTGCAGGTCGGTGCAGGTGGTGATCTTCTCGCCTCGGCTCAGATCGCAGTCGTCCACCAGACCTCCGAACTGCTTGAAGCGCTCCTTCATCAGCAGCCTGGCCTGGCCTATAACTGTGCGTATGCTGTCTCTCACTGAACCGAGAGGAGAGACGGAAAGACACTGAATTAGGACGGCTTTTCCAGGGGACAAGTCTCCGTTATAAAACCCAGACTTTAAGCAATATTTCACACTCACTCTCTTCCGGGATGGACTCGTCTTCCACTTTAGGCTCCCAGACGACACACAGAGCTGACAGTGCGCCTGTCTCTTTGGACATTTCCGATCTGGATAATACACACAAACAATAAGTGATTTTAAAATCTTTGAATCACCTTAAAAATGTTTAGGATAAACATTTATATCCAAAAACGCTACCTGAAGTATGAGACGTCATGCTTTGTCTCCAGGAGGCTGCCTGGAGTCGCAGGGGCCATTGTAGGGGAGGTATGAGGAGGAGGAGAGCGTCGAGGGGATTTAGCGGGAGAGGGTCCGCTCAGCTCAGCTTCAGGCTCCAAGTTGAAGGCGAAGACCTCTGGAATAACGAAGCTGGGAAGAAAAAGTGACAACACGGCATTTAGACAGGACACAACCCGTAGCTTTTGACACCTAAGACAAAATAATATCCGGTACCATGACGTTTAATATTTACTGCCATGAGCATATATGTAACAATGCAAACATGTTTCAGCTTATCGAGTGTTTAACCAACAGAGAAGAGGGGGTCAGGCTGACCTTGGAGTGAGGAAAGCGTCTGCAGAGCGAGGAGTGAGAGGATCGAACTTGAAGGATGGCAAGCCGGTCGGAGCCTTGAAAAGGAAATCCGTCGGAGCAAAAGACGACAATGAGGGTGGCGCATCGACGGGACCCTCAGCAGGGGTGGAGTCGGCTGGAGCTGGGTCCACCACCATGTCTTCCTCTGGCTCCTGCATCTCAGGCACCTGTATGAAACAAAAAACTAATCATTATCAACCATAGTGGTAAAAATGTCAACTTTATGAATGAAGCTTCAAACCATAAAAAGGTACCAACTTATTTTACAACTGTGTACAACTCAAATAAAAGCTCACCTTGAACACAGCAGGCTCCACAGTGCTGTCAGTTTCTGTAAATTAAAAAGGAGAAATACATAAAGTTATATAAAGTTTAGAGGATAAAATAAAACTAAGCAACAGTCTGCGTTAGGGCTGCACGATATATCGTGTCGTGACGACAATCGCGCTATTCACATCGCAGGACGTGCGATTTTTTTTTAGGATGTGCGATATTAAGTAGGCAAATTAACTCAAACACGTCATGTTACAATTCTTTTGCTGCTTGCTACAAAAGGAAAACTCTCGCGGCTCTCATGCCAGGGGTACTTGAGTGACAGCCAATCACAATCATTCTTGATCCGATCACAGCAGGCTAACCGAGCTAGCTTAGCTTGTTGCTCTGATAACTTAAGACCCAGAAGTCCGTGACTAAAATCAGTCATCCGGTTAAATACAGTTAGAAAAATACCAATTGTAGAGCATTAAAGTTCAAGAAAGGATGGTTTGTGGACAAAAAAAAACTGTCTTTTCTTCAATTCCTGTATTTTTTCATATCGCAGGGGAAAAAAAAAAATATATATATCGGAATGTCAGTCTTTTCCAATATGGTGCAGCTCTAGTCTGCATAATTGGATGGCTCTTTATCAACATGTAAGGATACCTTTGCAGTTCTGTTCTTGGCCAGCAGGGGGGGCCACATGGTCAACAAACGCTCTGCTCCTTGTGGCTCTTGCATCTAAAATGGGAGAAGAATAGTGGGTTTACCAAACGAAGCATGTATCTCTGTTTGCGTTGATGGTCACATTTCAAAGTGCTTTTAACAGTTTTTAATGCAATAAAAATGCCTAAGCTGTGGCCATGGCTCAGTGTTTACCTGCAGGCTTGCCCTTAGGTTTGTCTTTCACCACAGGAGCTGTAACCGGAGGCCTGTTGGCGGATCGGGTCGACGCAGCTCGTACGACCGGCTCCACTACAGTAGGAATTACAGAGACACAGAATGAGGTGCAAATAAGGGAACACGATAGGGTGAACCCAATCTGAACGCTGGTCTCAAGGTCGCGTTATGGGCTCCTTTCTTGCATTTCTTACCGGCACAAACTTTGATCTGGGTAGCAGCCGGTGCCGGCTTGACGGGAGCGACCCGGCTCCTGGTGGATCTTTCCACAGCAGGTTGAGCTAAAGGAGGAGAGAGAGGTCAGATCTATGAGACGCCAGGTTACAGAAAACAATAGGCTTTACGTAAAACATTGGGAGACTCCATTTGTTTACCTTTCTTTGTTGCAGTGTTCGGATTCTGCGTCTTTAGAGGCTGTGGAAAAGGTGGTGGAAGAAAAGCACAACAAGGTTTATATCAGCTTTTGGCTTTCTGGACGTTAATATGTGAGAAATATATCGTATTACCTTTTGCACTTGCTGCTGCTGTTTCATTGACCGAGTGACTCTGACACTCTGGGATGCAGTTGTGTTCAAAGACTGAAATGAAATAACAAATTAGATAGATTGTCTTTTCACTACATCTCTAAAGCGTCTTTGAGCACCTGTAAAAGCGCTAACAAAATAAATCTATTATCATTATTATTAGATTGCAGGAATTATTCATAATTTGTGTTGTTCACAGTGTAAACTAGTGTTTTGATGATCCGCCCCTCACCTCCTTAGATCTAGTTGAGCCAGCTGGGACTGTGGGCAGGGGGGCGATGGAAAGACCGTCCTTGGGATGATATCGGCCTGTTTTAAAAACACCTTTACGCTCCTTTTCTCTCATGTCCTTCTCCTTTTCAAGATTCTTACGCTCTTTCCAGCGCTGGAGCTGCTTCAACCTCTCTTCCCCAGCCATGTCTGTGAGGAAAATAAAAGGGTTATGTTGGGAGTGCCTTATTGTGAACAAGTTATTAGACTGAGTCGAAGCTCTGGTGGTAAATAGCGCCATACTTTTAGCCGATTTGGCATTGGTCAGTGTCTTCTCCTGAATAACTGGCATGTTGACCATCGCAGTGGAGGCGTCCAGGGACGACATCTCCATCTCTGGGAGTTGGTCCAGCTGTCTGCGCGTATTCATGGCACGCTGTCTGTTCTCCTTCTGAGACTGAGACCTCCTGCGGGACATCTTCACCCTCAGCATCGACACACTGGCGTCCCGCTGGCGCAGGTGAGCAAATCTTGAATCCATGTTGAATGTATCTGGAGTAAAGAGGATCAGAATACAAGGTGTTATGACAGGTATTCAAGTAAATCATATTGGAAGTGGTAGAGGTTTTGCCAACTTCTACAAAAAGATAAATGTTTAGGGTCTAAATAAAAGTGATAGGATTTAAAACCTAAAAAAGTATTAGCATTAGTTTTTTTAACTGTGGTCAGCTATAATTACGCAACTGGTATAATAAGATATGATTAACTTTATTGATCCTAATTTGGTAATTGCTTTCGTCACAGCAGCATGTAAACATGGTATTGCACATAATGTGAAAATGAAAACAGGTAAGTGTTGATAGGAAATAGACACCAAATGCATGGCTTTAACTGACTGTTAATGTCACATCCGATTCATTTCCTGTATTACTTTTTAGTCAACAAAAGTCATTACCTATGACGTCATTTGACCATCAGGATTTAACTGAAACTAGCAGCCCCTACTCAAAAATCACATGAACATGTAATCATATATCGAACTTACAAATGATTGTTTTTAATCCTTTTAACGTTAACGCTAAATACACTTCAGTGTTTAGCTGTCTCTTCCCTAAGGTGTCTAACAGATGACGGTGAGCTGACCTTAAAACCTACATGTCACTGTAACATTAACTTAAAAAACGTAAAGGCGAAACACAAAGGGGGAAAAACCACGTTGAAACGTTAATGTATGATGAAACCCTTTCCATGGACAAATTACACAACAGTAACCTATTCAAAACCAGTGGTCCAAAATCCAACGCAAAGTTAAGTTGATCAAACTTTAACTAATGTTTATCAAACACCATATGATTAACGTTACAAATCCCGCACCAATTACTGTAACAGTTAACGTAGAATAAATTCGTTTGTACGATAAAGATGAGCAACATGTAGCTAATGTTAGCACAGTTAGCTAAGGAATCTAAACAGACGTTAAGCGTTAGTACAGCTCATCACCAAGAGGAATGTTCCGTTAGCAACCAACTATAGAACTGTCTTTTAACGAATTATATAATAACACATCCATTTTTACCTTGTTCTTCTTAAAACCACGTATACAAATCAAACTTACTTTTCTAGCCGTCCAGTAAAAATACCTACTGCTCAACGGACAGGTAGTTCAGCCTGAAATACACAACAACCATGGCGGGTGACTGTTTGAATTTCTCAAGGTTGACGCTGATTGGCTGAAAATGACACAACGAGCGCTGATTGGTCATTTTTGTTCCTCTTCTCTGGTTTTGTAGTGATGCGTGTAGGATGTTACGCCACCTATTGGTGTGGAGGTTCTTATTATACATCCATGGTGCGGAGTGGGAAGTGTACATTTAACAGTTTTAAAAACAAATTAGTTCTCGGATGGAGACGCTATTATATAAATATCACAACTCAGTAGCCCGTGTTATCAGAGTTTAAATGTGCTCCTTATCTTATTGAATTGATTAAAGATTATGAAAACATACATAGGATTAGAATAGTACTGTAATTCTGACCTCCAAAAAATGTATCTGGGCCTTGACACAGCAATTGTATATGATCCCTAGCATGTTTGAAGGCCCCTAATTTAAATTAATTGAGGCCAATCCTTAAATTATTTATTTTTGCTGTTCACCTATATTTTAGATGCATTACTTATTTCCAAAAAGAACAAAAAGGCATAATTGCTTAAAAAAGACTAACTGCAAAGAAACAATATACCAACTTTCTTACTGTTTTATAAAGGGCAACTACAGAGGTAATGTCAAACTTTATTGTCATCTGAAAATGTGTCCAATAAATAACCAATCTCTGATGGTGCTACTTAATCCTTACCTAAAAAAAAAACATTTCTTACACAGAATACAATGACTTCTTAATTTATTTAAAGTTAGCGCAGTTGTTTGCAAACCACAATACTTTTGACACAAAGACATATTCAAAATAATCACTGATGATCAAAGTGGGCGTAAAGTGTGCACGTCAGTTTTTAAATTAATTTAGACATTTTCATGATGTGAACAAATTGTTTCTAAAGAAATCCCAATGAACAGTTAACAAAATCCTTTAAGTATGTACAAAGAAAATGAAAGTACAGTAAAAATCTGGATTTACATTTAATTACAAGAGAAAATTACATTTTTTTTTTAAAAGGTTAAATAAAATAAAAACTTGGTGAGAAAGCTTTTAATTGTTTTTATTTTACAATGCAATTATTGCATTACGCTGATGCTGTCATGATACCCTGCAACTCTGACAGTGTTAGTGTGGGGGAACAGTCTCCGTCTCATCAGCTCCATCAGTCCAAGAAGAAGATGTTGTTGAACTGCGTCGCACAGAGCCTCTTCACCTCCTCTGTGGTGGAGCAAAGACAAAAAGGACGTTAA
>CALSBZ010044884.1:105618-120453 GCA_943591055.1 Gobionotothen gibberifrons | reverse complement strand
GGGGGAGTTTGTTGCATTGGTTGTTTTTCTTGACGGGCACAGGCAGCTGTGAGTAGAATAGTGAACAGGGAGGATTAACGAACAAACCCCTTTTGGTCTTGCTTCAATTATTGTAATATGTAAGGAAAGCGGCCCAATATTTGAGAGAATATCAAATGTAATATATAGAGACCATGCAGGAAGTTGGACCTTTCATTTTGTACTTTTGCACGCCTGTACTTTAACTGTTTATTTTTCCATTAATGTTGGAAAGTAGTAAGCAATGGGTCAATCTTCAAAGGACATGGAAACCAGCAGATGTATGTATGGACTTGATGGTAAGTTGCATTTCACACAAACAAAAGGAAAAGTATTGAATTGTACAAGTCTGCATGTCTAGATCCAAAGCTAACGTTCGATATCATGAATGCATTCACACATACTGGCTTTGGTGGGTTTTGTTAGGTGTGATTCGACCCAAAGGGTATCCCTCTCTAGCATCAGTCATCCTTTTATTGTTATTATTAAGTTACCAGTTGTTCAGTTTTATTTATCACGTAAAACCTAAAAAAAGAGGAGGTATTTTGTGATGATCTCTTTCCATCACAGTTTGAAGTTAAATGGTGAGCTTTCAAGTATATTTTTGCAATTATTTTGAGTATCTTTGTTAGATCTTTGTTGCCTAATATTATTTTCTTGGATATTTCTCTGTGAACCTTTTCCTTATTTGATTTGATAATTTGTTTATTTGATCATGTTTGCTGTTGTTGTATACACATCTATACGCCTTTGGGTTGTGGGAAAGGTCTTAACACCAATTATTCAATTATTGTGAGCTATTCATAAGACAACTAATCTTTTCCTTGAGACCTTCTCTGTGTGGAAAGAATACAAATGAAAGGAGTTTCGAGCAACATGTGTCAGATTTCAGTTGAATGATAATATCATCAGGTAAGACTTAATGTTCCGCTGCATGCTAAAACTAAATCCCAGTCCCTCTCTAATGTCTGAAGCGACAGACACAGAGACAGACAGAGAGACCCGTTGATCCATACATACATCCCCGAGGAAAGTGGCTGCTCCTCCTTTTTCCCGGGCTCAGTTACTGCTTCTTCTATTTCTATCTGACCAGCTGTGGTGCGGACATGCCAGTGACGCTCTCAATTTCAGCCAAGACGTCCCTCCAACACACACTTTAAGCTCCACCCTGCACTCTCGCAAACACATTTATCTTACACATATGTTTTGGTGCCAATCTTTCAATAGGACTGGTTTTCTGAGTTTGTGGCAATCAATATGTCAGTGCTCTCATTACATTGCATTACATGTCACTTGTTAGACGCTTTTATCCAAAGCGACTAACATACTCAATCCTGTGGGCAATCCCCACAGGAGCAATTTGGGGTGAAGTGTCCACAACGACATGCTGACTGCAGTGGGGTTTGAACCTGTGCTCCTTTGATCCGAACACCAACGCTCTATACACTGCGCCACACGCCTCCTTTCCACTAGTGTGTGAATCTTTGTTTTTACACGCATTTGTTTACCTGTAAGTCAGTGCATGTGTGATTATGTGGGCCTATGCATTTATCTGCAGTGTGCATGGTGTTGCATTTTCAGTTTATTAAATAAAGGACATCAAACTGCCCATAGCCCTGCAATGAACCAACACAGTCTCACGGCATTTCGTGTTATAGTCACGGAATTAATCTATTGATTCGTGTTCACCAACACGATTTTCACATTTTTTTCGTGTCACACAGAAAAAGAGATAATTAAAAATACAGATTTCAGTATTCTGACACAGAATGATTTTAGAAGCAATGTATTTCTATTGGTAGCATGTTTCATGCCTGCACCAAATAACAACAAATTAGAAGGAAAAAATAAAAATACAGATTTCAGTATTCTGAGGCTCTTTGCCCCATTTATTTTCCTCGCAGACGGCAAAAAAACTCAGACATTATACAATTTAAAATAAAAAGGTTAGGGTTAGGCTTAGGGTAAGATATTGAGTAAGAACATTTTTTATGAACCACACAGCTTCTGGTATTCCAAGACCCGACCGGACAAAAAGACGTGGTGCAGGCACGAAACATACTACCAATAGAAATACATTGCTTTTTGAAATCGTTCTGTGTGACAAGAAAAAAATGTGTTGGTGAACACGAATCAATAGATTAAATACATTTCGTGACTTTAACACGAAATGCCGTGAGACTGGGTTGAATGAAAAGCACACACTGAGTCAGATTTGGAGGTTTCCCCCTCATATAAGCGAGACATTGCGTGTAAATATTACTTAATGTTCCTGCGTTAAACAACATGTATACGTTTAAAGCAAGAGTACGCTTTTTGAGGAATTATTTGTTTCGACAGTTATATGATTATATGTTTATGTTATATGTTTAGTACATTTTATGAAACTAAACTAGTGTTGTATACACACAGCTAGCAACCTAGCTAACTTACCTAGATGGGTTCCTAGCTAATGTTGCTAACTAAGCTAAGTACACAGATAAAGAAATCAAAGGGTAAACACAAAAATACATTTTTAACAATTACCAGGCCAGGACCAGAAACACCTTAGTTGTCTAGAAACTGATCCTGACTTAGAAATAGTTTGATAAACCAGCATTGTACACAAACACAAAGCTAGCAACCTAGAAGGGATCCTAGCTAACTTAGCTAAGTGCAAAGTAACAGAAAACTCAAAGCGTAAAACAATTTTCTGTTTTATCTGCAATTATGTTTTGGTCAGTTCCCAGTCCAGGACCAGTAACGCCTGCTGGTTGTCTAAAAACTGGTTCTTACGTACAGTAGACAAAGTGAGTTACTAAACATTGTCAGAGTTTGGCTATCGTCAAGACGTATCAAATACACATTTAAATAGAGAAAGTCTGTTCAGCAACTGCAGAGAGATAAATGTTTACTAAAGTCAGAAAAACAGCCTTGCCTGTATATTTGAGGGCATAGGGTTAAAGGAGTTGAATTGATTTATTTAAAACAAGGGACAGTGTACATTAATCAACATATTAAAAACATGTCAAAGTAACATCAGAAGGCCGTAGGCTGGGTTATTTCAACATGTAAAAGTAATATCAGAAGGCCGTAGGCTGGGTTATTTCAACATATGAGGAGCTCTTTTCCAAAACGCATAAAAGCCAAATTGAAAATGTAGTTTGTTGTGCCATTTTTGCTGTGTACTGAACCTATTCACTGCTCTATCAACGTTTCATGCCAAATCGCTATATATCCTATATATAAATGTAATATTAACAAAATGTGTGGGTCTAGGTAAAAAATTTCATTTTCCTGACAACTATTAAAATGGATATATAGCGTTTTGGAAAAGAGCTCCTCATATTGACTCAGGGAAACACACACTGAACATTTGACTCAAGGGGAAAAATACTGCTGAGAACATAAAACCATTGGAAAGTCTCCTTAATGTGTCATGCATAGGTTACTGAGCCGGGAACATATACTCTCCCAAATAAAACCTGCTTTATGTTGCAGCCCTGTGGACGGCAGCAATGCTCTGAGGTTGTCCTGGTTCAGAAGCTGGAGAGGAAATACTCCTCCTCAGCATAGTAGATTAACAGCAAATAAGAAATTCCTGTTAAATGCATAGCCATCTGTATCCTCTGAGTCCCCCCCCCCCCCCCCCCCGCTGTATTTCTTATCTGTTTGAACCGTAACTAAGGGGCAACCCTGACTCAATACATTTTTGACTTAAATGTGGTACATGTGCAACTGGATCAGGGCCTGATGAATACCAGCCAGCTTAGGACGCAAGTGATAGGATATGTGCTGCGGTGGTGGGTTTGGTGAGGGGTGTTAGGGACTCCCTCGGATGGGTTTAAGGAGAAGAGGGGCGGGGGGGTGGTGCTGCAGAGATGTCATGGGGCAATGCATCGCCTGCATTCAGTGGACAGTTACTAAGTACTGTTCTCAAGTACACTTTTGAAGTACTTCACTTGAGTATTTCCATCTAAAAAATATATTTTTGTTAGTAATTTAGTTTTTGGGAGAAGGGGTGGGATTAAATAAGTGTAAACTTCTTCCCACCTCTTTTCAGATGTGTAATTAAGTAGATTATTTGTTTATACATAACTTAGAATCAGTAATATTTTTGTATATCAATTTGACACTGATTCATTTTGTATTGTATAATGATTCTGTAAAATGTTTATTTATTGTTTTACACATTCGAATTAAATCTAATCAAATTTAAAAAATCCATCTCCTGCTAATTTACACTTCTTCACTTCAATTAAGAAGCACATATGTATTTGACTGCTTAAGATTCAATGACTAAATATCACATTTATAATAAACAAATCAAGTATTATGAACTATTTAAGGTTAAGAAGATAGCACTTTAGGAAATTCATTAGCTACAAGACAATAGCATAAAAAGCTTATACTATACTATACCGGCTGCAACAGTAATACAATATTTGTATAAGTTCATTGAGATGCTAATAATCTTTTATTACAAGAGAACTGCGGTGTTACTACTTATAGTTACAAAATCAAGTACTTCTGTCTAAAACGATCTAGATGTATGTACAGATGGATGTTCGGAAAGTAACCGCTTAGGCCTTCTTACTTTAAGTCTCCGTTAAAGCCAGGGTTTAACGTGAAGGCATAAAACGTGTCCCGTTTCGTTCTTCCTATAGTGTGCTGTACTGTGATATACCCCGGGGGCGTCGTCTGATCCCCAAATAAAGATATTTATGTATATTCCACAGCCTCTGTAAACCTCATCACATTTAAGATTAGCTGCTGTAACAGATCCGTTCTTATCTGATCAGAGCTGTGTGTGTGTGGGTGTGTAAATGAGAGCTCTGTCAACGAGCGCTTGAACTCAGCTCCGCCATTAACACGTTAGTCGAGGAGTCCCACAGCTGTCCCGGCCTGCTATGTGTCCCGGGGTCAGAGGTCAGAGTCCCGCTTTTCAACACCTTTCTCGCAGTCTTTTTGCCCGTCAGCAGTCCTGACATTTCAAGTCAATTCCTCCTCACTCGTGTGTGTGTGTCAACCGTGCGTTAACTTTATGTTAGGGGCTGAAATATCATTTCGCCTGCTAAGCTGCTCCCTCAGCGGTGGATTGGTTACAGGGTGGGATGAGGTAAGTGTTTACATTCATACGCAGTTGCAGTCGTTGCTCAATCCACATGAAGTGACAGACAGGCACAGGCCTTTCACCACTGGATTTAGCAGCAGACTGATATAAAAGTTTTTAAAGTGTTAAAAGCTGTTTTATTTCTTGCTCTGTGCAGATGGGATCGGAGAATCGTACAGGAAAAAGCCAAAAACATTAAAAGGAAAAGGACAAAGTATTGTATTTGGTTAGAGGACATTTATTTTACATTTTGCTTTTGCTTTGCTTTTGTTTTTACATTTTTACATGAAGTTTACATTTAGTTTGTGTGTGTGTGTGTTTGTGTGTGTGTTTGTGTGTGTGTGTGTGAGTATGTGTGGCCTAGCATTACTATACTTATGGGGACCTAAATCTGTTTACACAGTCACGTGTGGGGACTCGCCTCCCTTATGGGGACAACATGGAGGTCCGCATGAGGGCAATCATTAATTTTAGGGTGAAGACTTGGTAAGGTTAAGGGTTAGGGTAAGGGTTAGGTTAAGGGTAAAGGTTAGGCATGTGTTGGTTAAGGTTAGGATACGTCTCCAGGAAATGCATGTAAGTCAATGTAATGTCCCCTGAAGTGATGTATACATGGTATGTGTGTGTGTGTGTGTGTGTGTGTGTGTGTGTGTGTGTGTGTGTGTGTGTTTCACAAATCCTCAACCCAATTACCAACACTGATGCTGACTGTAGCACACTACTGCTGTCTAGTGGTAGATCACAGCAATGATATATAATGTAGAAAAAAAACATAATTTCTACTATTGGTTGTGCTGTTGATGGATCTATGTGGGTGATCTACTGATTAGATTCAGCCACTCTAAAATAACAAACACATTTGTCCTATAAACAACATTTTACAATTGTTGTAGGTGCAGTTTTGCTGCAACCTTTATTTTTAAATTCTGAACGTTTTCAAGTGTCCTAAACACAATTGAAAAAGTATTAACTTTGCATATAAACTATGTATAGATACCGTTTATCAATGTGTATGAAATGTGCATGTATGTGTCCGAACATAGTTTTTTTACACAGCTGAAAAAACAATGCTAATGAGAGCTTTAAAGGGACAGTGAGTCGTTTTTGTAAACACAACTTTTAGAGTTGAGCACTCCTCTCGGCTCGGCGGGGGGGGGGGGCTCTCCAGCGAGTGAAAGCTAAACCTGAGACTCACTCACGTCTGATTTGGAACACACTGTGTTTGCTTAGCGTTTAATGTAACATCACCTCGCTATATATGTGTTTCGTGCACCTTTTTCATAACTTACCCATCCGATGTATGCTTACAATCTGACACCTGGTCGCTACGATTTTAGAGGTTGACGCCCAGCAACTTCCCAAAAGAGAAATCGGTGAAGGGGTCATGCAGATACAGACACACACCTCTAGAGGGTTGCAACCTCTAGAGGGTTGCAAATGATGATTGGGAGGATTTCTATATGTGTTTTTTTTTTTTAAAGAAAATCGTACACATTGTGTCTCGAATGTGAGCTCATTTAAATTTTCCACTGTACATTTTAATCCTCCATGTTAAAGTTATATTTGTTAATGGCTGCATACTAATAAAAGCAGGGATATTCCACAAACACATACCGTAGCTGAATGCATTTTCAACCCTTAAAACAACTTACATTTTCTGTGTTTTTCTCACAATTAATTCAACAAAGCGCACCATTGTATGCCAACATTTAAACTTTTATCTTTCAGCAGGCTATTGTTCTGCCAACTCCACTTTGCAAGATATCCATTCCCCCCTCTGTCATTGAATGGATTGTCCACGTTGAATGATGGATTAATAAATGACTTTCACTAATCCCCGCTCTTATACAGTAGCGCCGGGAAATAATTCAAGATAGATTTACTTCCACCTATCCAAACCACCCCCCACATCGACACATCTCTCTCTCCTCCTGCCTCTGTCTGTGTGTTACAACCACACACTCTCCCCCTTTCTTTACACTCACACAGACTCACACTTCTCCCAATATGGCGGTGTGTTTGGCAGCAGCGGCGCTAGTTCAGGCGGGCAGAGTTCCCAGGTCTGGGAGAGCAGGTGTGCTGCTGTCAACAGAGGCTCATAAATACTCCGGCAGCGGTCCGAGATGGATTACATGTTCATGTCATCATATTAAAGGCTCTTTGTCAGCAAACACTTCTAAGAACCTATAATCTTCCGCCTATGAGAAAAGTCTTCTCTGCATACAAAGGGAGTTTACGGTTGCTCAACAAATTAGTCCCTCAATTCACAACCAGAGGATGTATTCATCCCTCAGGGTGTGTGTGTGTGTGTGTGTGTATACGTTGGGTGTGGTGCATTGTGTTATAGTGCCCCTGCATGTGAGGTCGGCCCAGACCCTAGGGGTTTTTAAATCAACACTAAAAACTCTTCTCCCTGGCCTTCTAGTCAGAGCGGAGCACGACTCATGACATATCCCTGTGTTTGATTGTTATATTTGCTGTTGTAATTTATTGTCTTCTGTTTGTAGTAATGTGTTATTTATTATTTGCATGTACAGCACTTTGGCTCGACCAAAAAACGTTTTTTAAATGTGCTATATAAATAAAACCTGATTTGATTTGATAGTGATTATTGGTTGTAATTTAAATTAACATGGCAACAAAAAGAAAATATTCTACCCATAATATTGATACAAGGTGCCCCCTTAAAGGCTTTGACACACCAGGCCGAAATCGGCTGTTTTCGTTAGTCGGACGACGAAGCGTGCCCAGTCGCCCAAATTCAATTTGGTGTGTCCCGCAACGTCGGCCGTGACACGCCTTATATGGCCTTTCATGGCCGACGCACGGCCGATTCAACATGTTGAATCGGCCGTGCGTCGGCCACAGGCAGTCGGACAAAGAAATCACTCTGATTGGCTGTTCAGCTAGCGAATCAGTGCACGAGAAGCGAAACGGTTGCTTGAGAATGTCTTTCACAAGCAACACTCCAATGGCTGATAGCTCCAGTACCGCACGAAACATCTTTTCGATGGACGAGAGTGAAAATGGAACGCACACGCTATTTGTTGTTTGTTTACATCACGCAGTCTGTTCTTCTTCTCTGTCTTCCGGTTGTTGCCTCTTTTGAATGACGAATACACACTACCGCCGCCTGCTGGTAGGGAGAGGTATTGCCACTCACGCATGCGCAGTTCCTACGTGCTCGGCTGAAGTCTTTGCGGTGTGTTCCAGTGCGACACATGGCCAAGACGCAGGAGAACACGGCGACGCAACAGTCGGCGTTGGCGTCGGCGAGTTCTCTGGTGACTGCTTGGTGTGTCAGGGCCATTAGGTGTATGTCTTTGTGCATATACATCTTCCGTTTCATTTTTGGAAGATGGGTGTGCGATTACATTTGTATTATTTGTAAAAAGTGATATATCAAATCTTTAAAGGAGGGGTAGGTAAGTTTGAGAAACCGGCTCGAGATACACTTTTTGTTATATTCCATGGAATGCTCTTAATATCCTGATAGCAATGAATATTCTAAGTGCTTTGAAAAAAAATCCATAAAAAAAAATCATCTGTGGAAGCCGTAATACTGTAAAAAATACGACCAATTATTTTAGCCGGGCCGGCTAAAATAACTGGTTGGCCGACCTGTCTGTCAGCCTTCAATCTCGTGCACACACACACACACACTCGTGCACTTGCGCGCGCCGTCATTGCATTGCGCGAGTTTCCCGTGAGCTCCTCGGTCAGTCCTCCTGCAGCGGCTCAGTCCTCCTGAGCGGCAGCAGGACGCGTTCACCATGGCAGAGTTTGCTTCACCATCGCCTACAGGTCGCAAAAGAAGAACTGTAATGCAGCAAATTATGAAGAAAAAGAAAGTGGGAACTAGGAGAAGTCAAACCAGAGTCAATATCGGAGTTGCTTTTCAACGATGGCGACTACTTATGGAGCACACCGAGCCGAAGTCAATTCTCACCTGCCATGACTTCACATGCAAACAGTACAGCTTACATGCAGACTAAAGATGGCATTACAGTTTTATCACCGTTGAAGCCACACACCTTGTACAAATATGTACCCAACAGTGACATGTTTACCACTCTGTATGTTGTTGTTTTAGTGTCACGTTTCCCTCCCTCTCTGCCCCTCTCTCCTCTGCAGCCCCTGAGACCCTGCTGTGTCCAAATAAAGGCTGCAAACAGCACCAGCGGCGCCCTGACTGGATGTTTTCCCGTATTACCCACAGTGCTTTGCCCACTGCCCCGATCACCATTGGTGTTGCACTCTCGGCAGCAGCTCCACTCGTGTTCTTCCTTCAGGACTCGATCGCTGTGTTCCCCTGCATGCTCAGAATAAGCCCAGAGATCTCCAATTACCCTCCTCTCACGGATTGCTCGGTGTCACTCGCCGCCTGCCGGCTGGATCTGAGGTTTCTGCGGCTGCAGTGTAAAAGGATAGTTGTTCAGTTCTCCTGGCGCACACTGTGCCTGTTACAACTCAATTGGAGCAATTTTAAGACGTAGCAAAGCAACTAATTGACAAAATTCAAGCTGAGGGGCTTGGGCTTGTTCTCACCCTCTCTAGCCCAACGGACACATTCCTTATTTTAGTTCACCTGTTAAAGCCCAGGGGGTTAAGTTTCCCTGCATGGATCCATGGTATGCTGCAGGGGATTGTGGGATTGAAACATTTCTCCAGAGAGTTGGCAGGCACACTTCTGACTAAAGGAGAAGAGGAGATCAGAGGAGAAATGATATTCACCGCTACTTAAAGCAGATCATAATGAACTGTGTACTGATTGACGTTCTGTAATTTGTGTCCTCATGTTTAATTGCACTTATAGTAAGTTGTTTTGGATAAAAGATGCTAAATGTAATGTTGAAATACAAGGCTTGATTCAGTCGGACAGCCTGAAACCAAAGACGTATCAATCACTCCTCTGACACTTGGATGCAGAAGTTGTCGAGATATCAGATTTTGAGAAACCCACACAGCACACATCACTCATTCCTCCAAAGTGAAAATAGATTGTGCCGGAATAAGCTTCCATTTTGCGCCATTGGAGAAGTCTTTCTGCTGCGGCGACTGTATCGCACCCTCACATGTACTGCTAAGTCCAGTGAAAAAAGAGTTGACTGTACTGAAACACGGTAGCAGTGCACCGGCTGACCTGATATGGCTGACACGAGGCCTCTGAGGATGAGTTTACTTGACGGGAAAGGGGGAGGTTTAGCAAAGAATGGAAACACCATCCGTCCATCTCTTTTGCTTCAGAATCCTATGTTCTCTTTTATTTTTAGCTCTTTTGGACACCAGAGGTGGACTGAATGGTGATATGTGTCGCCTCCTGGGAACAGCATCCTGATGCTGTCTGGGTGTGTGAAGCAGAACTCCAGCATCAGTGATTTTGTTGCCAGGGGGAGGACTGTACCAGCAGTAAACTTATTCATAAATGTGACTGTTTGGAAGTTACATGGTAAAAGAGAGGATGGATGTTACAGTGCAAATGAAAGCAGCAGCAGCAGAAGTACTGGAGCATAATTATTAACAGTAGTTATAGTATAGAAGTTGTAAGAACGACGTGGTGGCAGCATTTGTGTATCTATTTCAATGAGTACAAATCAGTGCTAGACAGTAATTAAGTACATCACCTCAAGTACTGTACATAAGTAGAAGTATGAGGTACTTATGTTCTACTTTGTACTTGTACTCCACTAAGACTAGAAGACAAATATGGTCATATGGTTATAACTATGGTCGTTGGTTATAACTTGAAGATTAAGATTAATTAAACAAAATATAATCAACAAATAATTGATCAGGTATTATGTTATGTTATAGGTTATTAAAGTGGTGACATACTGTATATTGTTCATTAACCGTCCTGTTGTACTCGGGTCAATCGGGTATGTCAGGATAATAGGTGATAAATGTATGTGCCTGAAAAATAACACGTTTGCTCCACGAGAAAATAATTATGGTCACTTTCATTAGATTTGGGGTTTTATTCAAATTTATAGCAGATGTAGGAACACTAAATGGTACGAACAACTATGACTTTCTTTACTTAATTATCTTTTAAATGAACAACAACAACATGTGTCATTTATTGCGTAATTCCAACAGGATATAAGGAAACTGAATTGACCCTTTGCCACCCAGCTGTGTATATATAGTTAACATAACTCCCAGCTGATTTCCCAACTGCAACATTAAAGTGATGGACACATTGATGCATCAGTAATATATATTCTAAAAAAAAGCTGTGCAATATGAGTATGCAAGTGTCTGACCTGGTGTCCACTCTGTAAGCAGACACTCTGTAAGGGATGAGCTCCTCCTGCAGGCTTGGATGTATGGGACAGCTGATTTTTTTGCATGGGAAGTACATTTTAAAGGCAATACTTTTGTACTTTCACTTAATACACTGTAATATTCCTACTTGTATTTAAGTAAAGGTTATGAGTACTCTGTCCACTACTGGTATAACTTGAAATAGCTGCATCAATGAAAGCAGCTGTAATAGACGAATGTGTACAAAGAGGTATTGTTTTATACTTTATGGAAATGTATGTGTATAAACCACATTTTTTTTAAAGTGTATTTCCTGTTTTTTGTAATAACCTGCAGTTCTCTCCTCTGCCTCAGTGCGGCCTGCAGTTCTGCTTTCAGCCTCTAGAGGGAGCTAATGTTCACTGTTGCATCTGGTACGACCATGCACCAAAAACAGTTTACTTATATGCAATTTTAATCTGATCAATTTAGTGTATGAAGAAATGTTTCAAAACACTGAATCAAGAACACATTTATGATCTTA
Source organism: Gobionotothen gibberifrons (assembly GCA_943591055.1). NCBI lineage: Eukaryota > Metazoa > Chordata > Actinopteri > Perciformes > Nototheniidae > Gobionotothen > Gobionotothen gibberifrons. The sequence continues at coordinate 108,553 of CALSBZ010044884.1, read as the reverse complement.
TTAAACACATTGTAACGCCACACTCCAGTGTTTACAGTAGGTAGTAGTACTTCCAGTTGAACCACCAACAATTAAATAAATAAAGCTGTAACAACTCAGCAAAAATAAACAGATCAGTTCATTAATCTATTACTCATTTCACTTGAGAAACTGGGCAACATATTCACTTGTGAAGACAGCTCTGTATGTTATACTGTCATAGATTATCTTGTGTCACTTATAAAGACAATTAAAACCTGGTTAATGTAAAAAGAAAAAGGGGGAATTCTTCAATTATTATGAATCCACAACCTGGAAACCGAAAGATATGTTGCAATGTGCATTGCCAGAGTTACTGCTTGGCATGGTGAAATGATTAAGAAGTGACAGTCACTCTTGTCTAAGTCACTGTGACATCCACTGTCATGTTGTGTTGCATTAGCCCAGATAAGGTATTGATCCTTCCTGCTCTGAGCTGCCGCAGACAGGCCAGCAGCCTCCAGGGAGCTAGCTGTATATCTGAGATCTTTGTCCTTCCTCTGTCCTCACTTCCTCCCTCTTCATCACCTCCACTCACTACCTCCTCTGATCTACTCTCCTTATTTCATTTCATTTCCCCCCCTCCCCCTCCTCCTCCTCTCCTCTTTTTCTGTGGATAACCTTCATCTCCTCTCTCTCCGTCCATATGTTTCTCCCGTGGTTCCCCTCAATGCCTCAGTGTCCACCGTGCAGCAAGACTAAATGAGCGGGGCTCGCACAATGCAAGGTAGGGGGAAATGAATATTCTGGTGTCATGCGTGGGGAGGATGCAGAGAGTGTTGCAAAACGCATTTTGCAGCGTCATGATGCAGCAAAATGCATATCGGTTCAAACATATGTTCCTCGCTTTCTTTTTCCAGAGTTAAAATACTTCAGGGATGGAGCTACGCTGGTGATTTCATTGGACGGTTTTAATTGGCTTCCTAAAAAGAGATGCAGTGACAAAGAAATCAAGAAAAGGTATTATTTATATCTTGTTAACTTGGATGTGTGTGTCTTGTTTTTGGTGGACTAATGGATGTCTATTTGTGTACTGGCTGTTCATAATCTGTTTTTACCTTGACCCCTCCACCTGTTACACGGTCGGGTGTTAATTCACCTGAAACAGGGGAGATTACAGGCTTCACGGCCTAATGAATGCATGTGTGTGTGTGTGTGTGTGTGTGTGTGTGTGTGTGTGTGTGTGTGTGACCTACAGTAGTGTGTGTCCTACCACATCCTTTACGTCACTGCTGCTGTGAGTCAGCTCCCCTCTTCCTTTCCTGAGTCACTCATCCAGCGGTTGCTAGGTTACCGCAGAGCAGTAAAAGTTTCCTATTGCGTCTTTGTCTCCGCGGATGGATGGGCCCCGATATTTATTCAGGCTCAGGAGTGAGTGGCCAAATAATGCATGTGTTTGTGTGCGCGCTGTTTCATCAGTTTTAGTACATCCTGTTGTTAACAGACACTCGAGGGGCTGTCTGTGCACTGCAGCTGACCTCTTACGTTTCCAATGGATCAGACAGAAATGGAATAATATTTGACCGTAATAGGAGATTATTTTAAGAAAAGCTGACTTATTATTTTGTGCCAGCCAGCTAAAAACCAAAAACTCTTCGACTAGGCCCTTTAACAGTCACTTAAAAACACGTTATTAAAAGGAACATATATGCAACCAACATTGTAATTGGTATGACATTATACTTCTTTTGCTATATGCTTTTTCAAAATGTCGGGGGAAGGCTTAAAAATGTCACTCAAAGGAACACGTACCAAACAGGTGGGGGACTAAAAATGACCACAAAGAAACCGAAAATGATGACAAAGAAATGCAAAACAACTGCAAAGTCACACAAACTGACTCATGGCTATTAAAAGGGGAAACCCCTACCACAAAGAGACACACAATGACCACAAGTAAAGACAAGATGATTACAAAAAGGGACCTTATTTTTCGAAAAAAATTATGGTGGTTAAAGGCAACAAACTTTGTGATTCTGTTTAAATGGTGTCTTGAGATACAAATATGATGTTTTTCAATTTAATACTCTTTTGGAAGTTAGTAAAGTAAAGATTTGTTGTAAAAGTATTGAAGTATGTGGGCTGTGGAAAATACGTAATTAGAAAAACTACCTACCCCAAAGGTTTGCAGGTGACGTCGTAACTTTCTCTCTCACTGAAGTACGATGTCTGCATGTTTTGGGACTAACTTGTCTCACACAAGCAACAGGTCTTCGGAAGTTGCTGAAAGAAAAACCCGTCATGTGTAATTCATTACATAATTCAAACGGGATACTTTTTTAGTTTTTTGCCATTGATTACTGTTCATACTTTTAGCTGAAATAAGGTCGTATAGGGGAGACTAGAAAGGGTGCAGCTTTGTCCATCTATTCAGGGAAAAAGGTTACGGCCCCTACACACGGCGGCGTGCGTTGACGCTTGCCGGCGGGCGTGTCTGAAGCTCGACCAACAACCAATCACATGAATCTCCCGCCCCTGACACACAAGCAGCGGTTTGATTGGCTCGAGCTTGTACTGGCTTATGATTCGATTGGCTGATGCCTCCGTTGAGGCATCAAGAGTAGAACATTGCTCTACTTTTGAAGCGAGCAACGCGAGAGAAGCTACGCTTTGCTCCCGCAATGCAGTTCGGCGAATCGTGACGTCATTCAAAATGAATGGGCAGAAGCGTTGAAGCGGCAACGCACGCTGCCGTGTGTAGGGGCCGTAGGTTCAATCAGGAGAGACGGTTTTGATGTAATAAATACATATTTAATGCGCAGATACACGAATGAATGTGACAGTAGTTTTGGCGATTAGGCCCCGTTGTGCAGGAAGTATCATTCGGGAGGGTAGAACCGATCCGATGAAAACCCCCCGGGGTCTAGACACTGGTGGTGGTGAATGGATAGTTGGGTCGGTCTGAGGAGGAGTGGCT
>CALSBZ010044884.1:44478-66285 GCA_943591055.1 Gobionotothen gibberifrons | reverse complement strand
AAACATGAGTTGTGCATATAAACACTTTCCAAGCTGATGATTTGAGCAAAAATTACACAAAATGTGTTTGTATCTGAGAAGAAGAAGCAGGGGAGAAATTGCTAAACCGTCGAGGGAACATTTTTCCCTCTCCGTCGTCTGGAGGTGACACAGCTGCCGTTCAAAAGGTGTGATTTCATCCCGATTGCTTTTTTAGTCGACATATTAAATTCAGTCACTCATCATCGCGTGCCAGGGTGAAGGGAAATTAGCCATTAAGTGTTCAGCGTTGAAGGAAATATAAAAGACCAGATGTCTCTTGTTTGTATGTGTGCACCTGGACTTTTTTTGCATGTGTGTGTGTGTGTTGTTGTTGTTAGGCAGAGCGAGAGAGAGTGAGCAACAGAGAGAGAAAGAGTTTATGACTGTCGTGTCAAACATACCTGACATTCTCTGTGTTTCTAAGCATGGTGTATCCGCACAGCTTGATATTAACACACACAAAGCAAGAAACAAGTACGGCTAACCGGAGTTATGTGAAACACGCGTGTGTGAGCTCACTGCTGCATATTTGTGGGAATGAAAGTGCATTTCCTCTTTTGGGTGTGCCAAAGGTTGAAGTTAGATTGGGATGTTTACAATAAAACGTCCTATTGGCGTTCTAACAAGTTATGTAAGAATACAAAATCCCTTTTAACTGAACCAGCTTCTTAAATTCGAAGGATAACACCGTCATAACTATATATTGCGGTGGTGGCGAAGTCGATAGGGACTTGGCTTGGCAACTGAAAGGTCACCAGTTCAAGTCCCGGCAAGACCAAGTGCTACCGTGGTGTGTCCCTGAGCAAGGCACCGTTCCCTACACTGCTCCCCGGGTGCCGTTCAAAATGGCAGCACACTGCTCCTAACACTAGGATGGGTCAAATGCAGAGAAATAATTTCCCCACGGGGATTAATAAAGTATATCAAAATGTAAATATTTGTATTATTGAGATCAAATCTAAAAAAAAATACACATTTCCGAGGCAATCATTGCTCAAACAGCCACAAGTGAGTAACTAATGCTAGTGACTATTTTCAGTGGCAGACTAATATGACATTAGTAGTGACAGCTGCAGGGTTGTGTATGTTGTATCTACAAAAAAAAATAACTGCAGTGTGTGTGTGTGTGTGTGTTTGTGGAAATAAAGAAATATGTCGGTGATCTCTGGCAAAGAAAAATAAATAAATCAGTCAATACTTGTGAAAAGGATTACTTCAAAGTGGGTGTTGGTCTTTTCATCGTATATTTTGACACTAAAAAGTATTTATAACCACAGCAAGTATTCTTAAACCACACATGCTGAGATTAATATAAAAGAGAACCACCAAAGACACAAAAAAACCACTTCCTGGACTAAAACGTACTGCTGTGTCTTCTCCAGCTCTCCGTACAGCCAGCCGTCCTTCTCCTCGTGGATGAGCAGGGAGATGATGTCGCCCTCGTCGAAGCTGAGGAGCGTGTCGTTGTTTCCCGCCGTGTGGGGAAAGATGGTCCTCACTCGAGCCTTCCTGGCCACGTTGAGACCGGACGACTGAGACGTGGACCGGGACATACTGACATCTCCGAGACTGTTCTGGTCTGTAGGAGAAAAGAGATGTTATTAATATATAAGATATCTGTCCAAACCTACATACAAGTAATAATACGGAAGACATCATTTAAGTACGTGTCTGTTGAGTCCCTGTCATATACTGTACAGGTGTCACATTGGTGATATGGTTTATGGCCCTCTGATAAACAGCCATGCTTTTGCATAATTACAAACTTGGTGTCTGTGGCGAAGAAAAGACTACAGGCTACAGACATTGAAAGTTCAAAAACAAGTGCAAATCCAAGGAAATATAATTTGTCATTTAGAAGAAGTCCAAAAATAACAGCAGAGATCCACGATATTGTAACTTAAAAGCAGGAGGGTCAACATGTCTTACTGTAAATACAGAGATTTCCTGTTTCTCTGTTTTATTTCATACTAAAAACGTTATATCTTTGGGGTTTGCACTGACGAAACAAAACCTTTGAAGACACCACTTTGGACACATTTGATTTTTTTTTAACAGCAAATGGTCAATCAATGAACGTAGAAATAAACGAGCAGGTTAATGTACAATGAGAATCCCTGGAAGCCATCCATACCTGCGGTGGTGTCTGAAAGGGGTGCGAGGGAAAGGGGTGTGAGCGAGAACCTGGGCTGGTTGAACATGTCCACGAGGGGACTGGGTTGTGCTTTCACTGGCGGTGCTGGAGGAGGAACCCCTGAACCCACTTTGTTCTGAGGAGATAAAGAAGATTAGCAGGTGCAATCTGAGACACAATATGAGAGGGCAATAAGGAAACTATTATACGTTCTTCCTCTAAATGATCCGGGAAATGTCCTTATCAAGACGATTTGAACTGTCATTTAAACTGAATGTCCTCCTCATATGCGTAAACAAGCTGTGGACTTTACAAGAGCAACGCATGCAGGATTCCCCATGGCTGATAGCCAGGTGATAAGCAGCCACTTTAAAGGCCTCGATACAGAATGATACTTATCAGCACCTTTGCAAGATAAAAAAACAAGCAACAAGACACCTCACGGCCACTCTTCTCCGCACCATTTGATCCATGTTATTTACTGTTTGGAATGCTTTCATCCACAGCTCATATAAATCCTCTTACAATACGATCAGTGTCGAAGTAAGGGATGAAAAGCAACACGATACGATACGATACGATATTACTTTATTTGTCAGATCAGGTCTGAAATTTGACTTGCGTCACAGCAGCTCCATGTCCAACATCAACAGACAAATATCCAGACAAAAATACATGAAACACAAACATTTAACATAACAGCACAATCAATGAGAGAAAAACATGCTCATAGTGCATTCAGCGTGCATTTGATCTGGGATTTAGCTCTAACACGTAGTATAAGTGTGTCATTGCTGAAAAATAATGTTTGTAATGATTAATAACACCAAAGACGGGGGTGGGGAAGGGGGCAACGGGAATACGATTCTAAAGTGCAGTCGCCCACGTCATATTCTTTCAGATTGTTGTCCTGTATCATCTGTATACTGACCTGTGTTAATTTACATGCCTATTCATTTGATTTTATACTGTATCCGCCACCTAGACTGACCATGTATGTATGTGTAATGTTCGTTATTTTATTTTAAAAAATAATAAGTGTGTCATTGATGCCATTAACAGCTAATTCTTACCCTGTTGTTGCGTTCATTGAGCGGTGATTGTTCTGGAGTGCTGGACAGCTCATCTATCATGTTCGTCACCGTGTCCGGCACCTTGGTGATGTCGCTGCACTTTTCCTGCCAGCTGGGAAGCTTCATAGACAGCGTGTCTTTGGCCTGGAAACCCCAGAGAAAGAATGAAAGTGGTTAAGCAGACGATAAACGAAGGGGCTCTGAGAGATCAGCTCCGTGTCCACGCTTACTTTCTGGTGGAAGTTGCTGATTTGATAGGAGAACATGCAGTGTTTGTCCGCCAGGAAACAGAAGCGTCTCATTTCTTCCAGTAAGGCCTCTCTGCAACCGTCAGCCATGAACTTCTGCATGTCCATCTGGCGCGACGAGATGGTCTCCACATACTGCGGACAGGGTCACGAGACAGAAGGAAATATAAATGTAACAGAGAAATCCACATAACTTCATGATAAAAGTAATACAAAAGATATTCAAATAAAAGAAAATAATTAAAATAAAAATAACATATAATTAGAATATAAATTGACATACAAATAAAATGTCTAAAAATAGCAATGAGTGAAAACAAAACAAAAAAATATCTATTATTTTTATTTTCTCTAATAATAAAATAAAAGATGAAGTAAAATAATTCAAATAAAACTAATATAAATTACAGCAAAATATGAAAAATAATAAGATAATTAATATTATGATATTACTGGAATAGAATACAATACATACATAATTAAAAATCAAATGTATAATTTATTTATTATGTTTTCCCATAATTTCCATATGTTTTACTTTTCTCTTATATTTACCATTTTGTTAATTTACTTTCAGTACATCTTAAACTTGGCATCTCTCTCTCTTTACATATTATTGATGATACATATATACAGTGATACAATTACATTTCAACACGTGTGTGTGTGTGTGTGTGTGTGTGTGTGTGTGTGTGTGTGTGTGTGTGTGTGTCTCATTCACTGTCCCTCAGGTTGTGGCATGTGTATACATATTGGGCAGCAAGGTGTGCCTTGTCTCCTTCTCCTAGGAGTACTCTCAGTCTTGAGAGGTCATCAACCTCCTTGAAACCTGGGATTGCAGAGTTCAGCTTGTTCCAGTAAATGCTCCTTACTTCTTTGAATGTTTGGCACTTCAGGAGGAAGTGCATCTCTGTCTCAGTCTCACCTGTCGTACAGTGACCACATATTCTGTTCTCTTTTGGTTGCCAGGAACAACCTCTCTCTCTCTCTCTCTCTCTCTCTCTCTCTCTCTCTCTCTCTCTCTCTCTCTCTCTCTCTCTCACTCTGCAGCACAGGGCGTGCCACAGGTGATTCAGCAGGGAGGAATGTGCTGCTTTATGACCGTCGCCAGTGAAACACTCTCTGAGTAAAAGCTATCTCTGCGGCTGCCACTTAATGTGTGTGTGTGCTCCGGTCAGACTCACAAATCAAGGCACTAAACAGCAAGTGTATTTGTGTCTCCGGCTGCTGCTCGTGGATCGATCTTAGCGAAGCGGTAAACCAAATCTGTGTTCGGAAAGACACACCTTCCCCATGGAGAAACATTGTGACTGTGACGCAGGATAGATTGGCTACTGGACCAAAAAAAGTCTTAAAAAAAAAATTACTTCTCAACCCACTCCTCCATTGATTGATTTTTGACACCCACTCCCCTCTCGTCCATTCTCCCATGTTGTCATAGTGACAGTAAAGCAGCCTGTCAACGACCCTCCTCTACCGTCTGGTCTTTTAGACGCTGGATCAAGGCCCTTCAATTTCCCATTTTCTCAGAGGTGGGAGAGCAGAAAGACACAACTGAGCTCAGCACTGGCAGCCGGCGTCACACGATTTTGAGAAAACTGATTTGTATTTTTGAAGGTGTCATCTTTCAACAGATATTGCAAAAGCCACTTCGGAAAGAGATGGGGGCTCCAGATGAGATGATTCACTGTGCGATTGTCTTTTAAAACGGTGCCATTGAAGTGAAGGAGATAGAGTCTGATGCTCCTATACAAACTACCACCTGCAGCTTTTCCTTTAAAGCTTTTGTTTGATAATTGTCTCGAAGTAAACCAGGGCTATTCATTCATAATTTAATGGAAGCAATGAAAACCGTCGTTGAATTATGACAGGAGTATTTACTCAGACTGTGCCGGTCCTTTATTGATTTACAAAGCAAATTGCTGTCAGAGGTGTTAAGTGTGATTATTAGTAATGGAAAGCATAACTTAAACCCCCTGGCATTATGAAACACTCATTTTAAACTGTATACACTTCAACCCTTACACTCAGGGTCACAGCTCACAATATTCAAGCAAAGGAGATGTCAAAACTGACAGTCAATTCTTCAAGGCCTTAAGATAGCAACATGCAGTGCAGGATGAGACCCTAATGATATACTTATATAATATATAAAGCTGGATACTTCCCATCTACAATTGTCACCATTCGGCTACTTAATGCACGTGTCAAAAGGACAGCCAAAGAAGGTGTAGCAATTGTATTTCTCTGGTAAACAAGGCACACGTTTTCACTTACTAGCCAACCACAATACTGTTGGAGCATAGGAGCCGTCAGCTGCTATGTTTAGTGGGTTAATTTAGCAGTCTGTAATGATTTGGTACGGAGAATGATAAGGCAAATGCTAGCTAGCTAACTAGCTAACTAGCTAACTAGCTAACTAGCTAACTAGCTAACAGGGGTATAGGTCAATCATCAAGTGCACAATGGAAGATTTTCATCTGAGACAACTCTACCATGTTGAAATTCACACAATTATGCAGTGTACACTGTGAACTCTATGCAAGAAACAAAATGCTTGAAATAGCATATTAGCATAAGAGTCAACAGCCACGCTAGCAGCTCTGTAAGACTATATTTAAAGTGGACCTATTATGCTATATTGGAAAAATATATTGTAGGGCCATACCTATACAAAACATGTCTGTGAAATGTTTTGCTTAAAATACCAAACAGATCACCCATTGTAGCCATGCCTCATACTGCTCATACACCTCTTTTGCAGCCCTGTTAGAGAAACGCGGATTTTGGGTCCTTAGCTTGAAAAAATTAAAAAGAGGAGGCGGAGCTAATGCCTGATCAGAATTCTACAGGAGATAAAGTTAAATTCTGCTGTGATAAAACGCCATCCTGTTCTAAACCACATCAAGGATTATTTCTGAAACAGTATGGAGCTCAAATGCTTTTTCTCTTGCGGGTTTATCACAAGGTGAGTTCCTTTTTTTATTTCCTGCTTTTTAAACACATGTGCTCTCCAGTACAGGTTAGCTCTGAGTGTTAGCGAGGCTTGCTAATGTAAACAAAGACGATACTACGTCCAAAACACGCAACTTTCCGCCGCCGATTTGACGTCATATCGGCAGCAAATCTGTATCCGCTCGTTGTACACCCGTTTTTAAAAGATTTGGGTACGGAGGAAAAGAGAGAGGGTTTTATTTTCTGACGCTGTGTGAGTTCCCTGACGCACCGGGGACACATATTTATGTATAAAAGACATCACAAAGTGCATTTTGCATGATAGGTCCCCTTTAAGCAAACGCCAAATTACAAACATGCTCACAATGACATTTGAGGTGTCATTTATCACACCGTCTTAGCTTTGCATGTCAGCTAGCCAAGATTTGCTAATGAGCACTAAACTGCTGTTGTGGTTGTAGGTTTTCGGTTTCAATCATGTGGGCAGAGAAGTGTATATGCCTAACAGCTAAATGTGCCTTACTAGCTCTATGTTGCAAAACCTTTTATTGCGTAATATACCAACACAGAAAACACACGTCCATTTTGTAGACTTGCTACGACAACATCTTTGGTTACTAGAAATAAAGCCTTAAGGTAAATATTTTGTGCAAATCAATCCCTATTGCTGCATCCAATACAAACTGGATTTCACTGTGGTTCTTAGAGCATTCAAGCGTATATTTGTACAAATTTGGGTGTGTACGCCTTTGATAAAAACACAATCTTTCGTCTGTATTTGAACGCAATGAGCCGTGGAATAATTAGCTAAAGGCGTGGTGGCACCTTTTGATGGTTTTAATACCTTGTCCTATCTAAAAAAAATGTTTTCGTAAGGTATTAAGTGTTTGAACACATATCTTAAACGTCATTCATCAGCGATGCCATGCCCTTACGTAACATTAAAGTGCAACTCCGCACATCCTTCTTTCTCCTTTGCAATGGTATGCTATTATCATGACAACTATCTTGGCCATATCTCCCCACCCTGTCACATGAATTGTACATATGTCATATTAGTTTCGCTGTCATCAGAGCATAAGCATGCAACTGCACCGTGCTTGGAAAGCCATGCAATGCAGAAGTATCAGACAGGCTTTGTTTTGAACAGTCGTGGAAGAAGTATTGGAGCATTTACTCAAGCAAAAGCAGAACATCTACAGTGTATATAAACACTCTGTTACAAGTGAAAGTCCTGCATTTAAAATGTTAAAAAGATAACTATAAAAGTAAGGCCGTCAAAATATACTTAAATTACCAAAAGTAAAAGTACTTGTTATGTAGAAATTAAGCCAATCCAGCATTGTATGTAATATTGCATTATTGGAATATAATATATAATTTGATATATTAATGCAATGTTAATAATGGAGGTGGTAAAGGTCTTTCATAATAATAGAAACTAATGTAATATTTGATGAGAATGTGATCATTTGTAATAATAATGTGATAAAGTAACTAGTAACTGATATTATCATACAGATGTAGTGGAGTAAATGGTAAAATATTTAGGTGTAGGCAGGTATAACCTAGAACTACTCAAGTTAAGTACAAGTAGCTTAAGATTGTACATAGGTAACACCACTGCAAATTAGCTATTACTATGACTGTTAAATTAAGATAGTGGAATAGAAGTATATGTAGCATGAAATGGAAATAGTGAAAGTAAATGTACTTTGGTTTGGGTTCGGTTAATCAGACTCACCTCATTAGTTTTGATCTCATACTTGGAGGATTGCTTGCCCTGGCTTTTCCTCCGGAGCTTCTTCAGTTCTGTCTGCGAGCGCTCCAGAGAGTCCAGCTTCACCTTGTGCTCCGACTGATAGCGCTTGAAGGTGGCCTGCAGGAGGGGTTCGACAAGAGAGGAATTTATGAGCAGATTATACAAAATCTGTCATTATACAAATATCTAATTCTAGAGCAGGGGTGTCAAACTCAAATACACAGTGGGCCAAAATAAAAAAAACGGTACTAGTCGAGGGCCGGACTGGTTCAATGTTTATTGCAGAACTTATTGAAATGAACTTATTGCACATATTAAACCTGGAACTAACAAAGCTTAAACTATTGCCTATAAAAACAACATTAAACATTAAATAATCAGTTGCATTCATGTCTTATGGCTCTATCTGCAGCTTCTCCAGAGTCATTTCTTAGGATTACATTTTTCCACAGGCCAACAACAGCTTCAAAAAAACTATTTCCCTCAAAGAGAAAACCAAACATGCCCTGTTGTCGTGAGAAAGAAAGTACAGAAGGAAACATCCATTTAAACTCAGTGTGCTGCTCTGTGATGCTAGCTCAAGCAGATACTTGGCATCTCATCTTGGGTGCAAGTTCATCAATGTTTGGGCTCAGGCTCTGAGCGGAGGAGACCCTCAGGATGGAGTGAAGGTGTGCGTGCAATATACCGGCGGGCCAGATCTAATAGTAATTAGAAATGATCCTGCGGGCCGAAATTAAATCCACCAAGGGCCTGATTTGGCCCCCGGGCCTTGAGTTTGACACATGTGTTCTCGAGGGTCTTAGCTCTGCAATCCTGAAATATGTACTTTTTACTATGACTTGGTTTGTTCATGCAATTATTTTGCTCAAAATAAAAGTAAAACTACCTTTCTTATTCTGTAATTGTATATTTTGTACTTTTAATGCTCAATAAAATATATTAAAAAAAAAGTAAAAATATAAGGTAAAACATAACAAGGAAACATCCCCTTATTGGATGCTCTAAAATCTAAAAGCAGATTTTTTTAGTAAAGAAAAAAGAAAGAAGAAGAATTAATTAATTAATAATATTAATATTAAATAAAATAAAAACTTTAAAAAAATTATAAAAATACTATTAAAAAATACAAAATACAAAAAATAATAATAATGCAAGAAGAAAGAAATAGTAATAATTATATAAAAGCCTAAATAATTATTCAAAGTGGAAAATAAAGGATATTCATACATAATCATAGTCATAAACAGGGGAGTTACTGTATATAGGAAAGTGAAAACACTAGCATGTTAAGATTAAGATAAAATCTGATGACATGACGTGAGTTATGTTTGTATTATAACTAAGTGAGGGTAAGTGAGGGATCTATGAGGCCACTTACATTCATGTACTTCACATCCATCTCTGTCTTCTTCTCCAGCTCGATAATAATCTCCCTGTGGAACCTCTTGAACTGCAGAGAGAAGAAAACACACACCTTACATTCATTGCGACACACATCATTTTATAACTGTCCTCAACACAACACAAGTTCAGGCACATTGCTGAATGGAAATATCACGATAAGAGCTGAGCACATGATGATAGATTTCTGAGTGGATGAGATTTCACCCATGAACAATGTCTTATCAGCTTTTGGCGGTTAAAGATTTACAACGTCCCCGTTTAAGTACAGGCAGTTTTTCATGCAAACAGATCGTTTTTAGGGGATTGTGCCTTTTTTCCGAAACCCTTTCTTGCGTCAGACTGAGTTTCGCGTTCCAGTCGGTGACACTTGACTTCAATTTTAGTTCTTGTCACCAGCTGATATCTGAAGCGTTTCAGCCCGAGGCAGCAGGGTCAGGAATGATTCTGTGTTTTTTTCATTCTTGTCAAACTTACTTTTGTAAATTAAGTTTGTGAAAGTAAAAAATGAGCTCCAAAGGTCACAGAGGTTCTGAGTCAAGAACGAACAGCGTAGAAAATTGCGAATGTCGGTCTATTACGTGAAGTTAAGATGAGCGATGATGGCCTGAGGGTACTTGTGGGAACGACTTGAAGGTGACTTGTAATTATTTTTGATGATATAAATGCAACACAGGAATGATTACGTCTCTCTTTGCCTTTATTCTTCTCATTCTGCAGCAGACAGAATGGAGAAAGCATAAAGGGAACAGCTTAAATAGATTTAAATAGCTTTACAGAGAGAACAAAAGGTGTCATACAAAATGAAAAGTGTTTTTCATTTTGTCAACACATACCATGAAAAAGACTGAAGCCTATTTGACTGTATGGCTCAACACCAAGACCATTTATTTCCACTGAATATGTACATTTAAAACAACTCACAAATAAATACTTTCATGAAAAATGAATGCCTGAAAACAACTGGGAACTGTAGTTTTTACCAAACGCTACTCAAAGATGAGTAAATTGTGCATTTCTTGTGGACAATTTTCAGTAACAAACTTGATGTGCAAGTGAGTATTTATGGCAGAGGTAGGGCTGCTCAATTAATCGTATTTTAATCGCAATTACGATTATGGCTTGCAACGATTACGAAAACAATGTAATCGAAATAAAAAGATTATTTTATTATTATTACTTTCTTTTTTTAAATGACTTTTTTTTTTTATTGGTTTTTCAGTTGAATTATACTTACAGTTCAGGGTAATCAACTGTTAAAAACATACTGTTCAAAATGTTTTTCTCCAATAAATGGATGTTTTCAAAGTAAATGGATAATCGTTTTTTTCTAGGCAGCGGGATTATTTATGTTATTAAAATTCAAATAAACCGAGCCCATGATTATTGTAAAGCAGGAAGCATGTCCTCCCAGTTCAAAAGTGTGTCTCATTCAGGTGTCGTTAATATTTAATGGGAAAACAATGGATGTCAATGGCTGGAAGAAATAAGACAAATAAGACAGGCTTTGGCTACACAGGAAATACTTACAGTATGTTCAGGATACATCGATAGTTGGTTTTGCTCTTTTTATTGGATTTGTTGACAGTAAAGGAAGTATAGGGTATCGCTAAACATTTTAAGGCTACTCACGCTCTCGTCCAGGTCACTGAAGACCTTCCTGTGGGCATCGGAGATCTCCATCAGAACCACACCTAGAAAGACATCAGGGATAACGTTTAGTATTTCAAAGATCAGTATAAAGACCGGGGTTACAAGCTGTTTTGGGGAAATACATAATTTGATTTCTTGTGGTTAGGGTTAGCACAAAAACAAAGCTAGGCTAGCTGTTTCCTCAAGTTTCCAGTCTGTGTGCTAGCTGCTTGGTATCTTTCATGTTTTTAAATGTAACTCTTGGCAAGGAAGTACATGTCAAACAATTCCTTTAAGGGAGGTGGAGAACATTTGGAAAATATAAAACAATAATACAATTGGTAAAAAAAGGGCAATAAGCACTAAACACACTTGAGATTTCCTGTATAAGTCTTTCATCTTTACAGCCCATATTTTACAGATGACTTTTCTCCCTTCAATATTTGAACAGCTGTCAATAAGTAATCTGCATGAAACGTTCTGGTATTGTGCGGTCAGATACAGAACAGTCTCCATTCACACACACTGGCTACGGCGCATAGATAGAGCAGCATATGGCACGAGACAATGGGAGTGAGTCAATACTGTAAACACCAGTGGACAATTGTAGCTAAGCAGTTTATAGTGCTACCTACATCACAATGGGGTGAAATCTAGACTCAAGGTTTACTATAGGACATGCTGTTCTGGTTAACCCTGTATAATACAGTATCATATACTGCGTCACAGTGAGGGGAAAAGGGCAACAACCTGAAAGAGTTTCAACATCTTGCGAAGAAAGGTTGAGATTTTCTGATAAAAAGCTGTCAGCACTTTAAAGGGGCCCTATAATTCAAATGTTCAGATTCATATTTGTAATTTGTTCCTCTACTGTGACATGTGTACATGCTTTCATGTTAAAACAAATTTCTCATTCTGTCTGTGCTGCAGCACCTCTATTCACCCTCTGTCTGAAACCAGAGCGTTTGAAGAGCATTTACATGCACAACAACCAATATCACCAGATCAAGTGTGACATGTTTTGCAACACCAAAATGGACTGACATTAAACACATGAAGAAGAAAAAAGACAGTTAACAAAGCATTGAAACACTCAAAACAATGAGTTCAAGTACTTTTAAAGTCCATTTGATCTGGAAATAAGCTCAGTATTTAATTCAAGGTTTGACCAACCTTATATAAATTGTATAACCCTATAGTTACAATTTATGGCAAAAATCAATATTCGCTGTCCAGGACAATGTCGATGGACAGCCTTAATATGTTATAGGTTATATCATTTCTCAAAGGGTAAGGATTAGCCCCGACACCTGACATTCCTCCGTGCACGCCTCCACTCAGGGGGCAGGCAACCCTAATGACCTGCTGATACAGAGCTGCACTTCTGTGATCCAGCTACAACAACATTGCCCTCAGAAGGTCACCAGAACGTACTGGTAAATGCGGCCTTTGTGCTCCGGGGCGGGAGGGGTGGCGCTGCTCTCAGGGGTTGTTTGTACAATCACAACAACTGAGAGTAAGGGGGGGGGGGGGGGGGGGGGGGGGGGGGGGGGGGGGGCTGAGAAATGGTAGGAGGGGGTTCTAAGAGGTGGTTGTACACCTGCAGGCTTCACCTTTGGGGTTAACAAGGTGGGATAACCTCAAGGAGAGCAAATGCTGCAGATTGTTATCACAGCTTATACTGGACGGGGAATCATGAGCGTGTCACGTGACAGAGAGGCCCAGAACTGTGTTGTAAACAAGTCAAACACTGATGCTTGTATACTTTTACTCCATGCAAATAATGTGTGAGAGGTGTTAAAAGCACAACAACAGATTCCCTCTTCATAAAGTGTGAATAAAAAAGCTATACATAGGTTTTTATCATCTACTGGACTTCCATTCAAGTTCATTACCGAGACGGCTTTTATCTCAGTTCATCTAATCTCCTATCTCCATCGGCTGCAGGAGATTGGTTCTCTTTTAACGATTTTAAGTACCAAGATAATCTAATCTAATCTCGTCTCTAAAATTCAGCGCCGGGCTGCATGCATTTCTTTGCAAGATTGCACAGGGTTGAGAAAAAACACCTGTAGAAACCTCACCATGATTCCCTCACATGACTAATGGTTCATTCATTGCGAACACTTTGCCTTTCTCTCCTCCACTTGCACATGCAATGATATGGGTCTGATAACTGTAGCTCAATGAACTTTGACCTTTGTCACACACATGTTCTTTAGTAGTCTGAGCTTTAAGCCTTTCTGAAATGAAAATAGACATCATGTGTTCTTGTCGATCCGATGTATGCATTGAACTGAATTTTAGATATCTTCACATGAACTTGTAAAAAGTTGTCTTACATAATCTTGGTAGAAAGTGAAAAATAGAGCATGATTTAAGAAAATACAGGAATTTTAAAGCTCATTTAAAAAGTATTTGTCCATTTATTTATCTAGTTGGGCCTTATGATTTATAATGACCTTATTTCAGATGTTTGTATTGTTAGTTATTTACTTAAAAAGAGGTGTGTGTGGAAGAGTTATTGTGGTATGTTTGGGTGCCATTTTGAGATAATTGTGACATTGAATTGTCATTTAGTCCCATGCCCAAGTTCATGCATTTAGTTCACAGCAAATGCAAAGAAAATTATTTGAATTTTTTCCGAACTGTTTTAAATGGCTGTTTAACGAGACTGCAGAAAGGACTCAGAGAAACGCCTTTGACATTCTCTACAGGTGAGGCCCTTAAAGAGCTAGGAGTGCCCTGTGCCAACCGGATTTAGTTGTTAGATAAGTGAGTCGTACCATATGAGATCATGTTGGCAGGGCAAACACTGAAACACTGCCACCTCAGGCTGGCCTGCATTTCACAACTCTATCTAACTGGCAATCCTTCCTCTCTATTGTCTCCATCCAAGCTGCATATGAGTTAACGTTTAACTTGGCAGTGGTCTTGGTCATCGTCTTGTTGAAAAAATTCAATATCACCGAGATGCATCACAGGGCTTGTCCACGCAGGTGTGTGTGTGAGTGTGTGATGACTTGTAGGCAGCTCCTATGTGACTAAAAAAAATCAATTACACACATTCTCGTGTAGGTGGGGACTGTTCGGAGGTTGCCATAATATGATCTACGCCCTTCCTGCTATCATGATGCTGTCACGGTAATCAATGCTAAATGAGTCGGGACTCTGGCAGAGTCTCAGCCATGAGTAACTCGTCTGTCATTCGTTGTGGGATAAAGGAATACTTTTGTCATCTGGAGTATCACTATTAACATCATAAATACAAATTGGGGTTGGAGTTGAACAAAACCAAATCCTAAACTCAAAGACCGTAGGACACCTTTACCCGAAAACCATATGATATGATCAAAAGCTTAAAAATGACTCTTGAGATGTTTTGTTAAATGTTGTGGTGTAATCAAAAGCTCGGACGTTTATAAAACAATAATTGCATCAACATGAATGCAAATGGTTATTGCCATTTGGAGCAAGTCATTATAACAAATCAAAGATGTCAACTTGATTAAAAATCATCACCGTAATGATGATGAATAGTGACCTTATTTGGTTTGTATGCATTCATTATTGTTCAGTGATTTGAACATCCACTGAAATGCAGCATGTCTACTTTGTTTGCTGTAGATCAATAGCTGTGACAGCATCTTTAACACAGAGGGATGACCTGCCATCACACACAGCCCATAACATCATTTATTATACGTATAAAAATACCTCCAGCCTCAAGCATCAACAATAAATCTCTTTATACTTGCAGCACACTCAATGCAACCTCGAATAACCTTAGAAACGGCATGTGTAATTTATATTATGTATGTGAAGACTAACGTTAAAGACAGTGTTGAAATATATCAGCTAAGGACAGTCTTATATATCACTTATATAATGAGATATTTTTGCGAAGTGTGAGGGATTTAGATGCTCCAACGTCATGAGGCGCTTTCACACCGGAGTACTTTTCCCAGTATAGTTCCGATATAGTTCAGAACATTTTCGTTCACACCAAAAAAATCCGGAACTAGAACTTAGTTCATGAGAACCTTTTCACCCCCCTTTCATGGGAGAAAAAGGTTCCCATTTGCTGGGAGGATTGCAAACCACGCCCCGTAAAACTCCAAAAAAGTGTTGTGAAGCCGCCATTTTATTTGCTCGCATTAGCATTATTAGCATTATTAGCATTAGCCCAGCGCACCAACGGAGAGAGGCTAACTTATGGCAACAGAAAATTAAACATGGGAGCGGTGGAGATGAGGAGATGTCGGCGTTCTGGCGATTTACTCGGACGGCTTCAGTAGAAGCTGCTGGGAGTCCCAGCAGCTTCTACTGAAGCCAGTCCCCAACTCCGGGGACTTCTGGCCGGGAACTTCGAGTGGCAGTATACGCCGTGAAGTTGTTTGCGGGCCTGCCAGTAAACCCAAAGTAGAAGAAGAAGAAGAAGTGACATTGGCTTCATTTGCCTAATCCTCCCTCAGGGACTTATTCCAGTGTGAACGCGATCTGCTGGTCCTCATGCACTAAGTACGGCAAAGTACTTGGTGTGAAAGCGCCTATGGTTTATTGAGCTGTGAGTGAGTCTCTGTATGTTTAGAGGTCCCTTGGAGGAAACTTCCAGTATACCGGGGAGCAAGTAGTTTAATAGTGGATGAAGAAGGAGGGTGTTTGAGCTTTGGGATCATTAGAAATCTGTGGAGTGTGACAGAACAATTCATAACTGAGTGAACAATGAGTGGACTGAAAACAACCTTCACCCACCCCCTTTTTTTTCACAGTTTTATGGCTGCTTTGGGAAAACAATCTGTTTTGATATTTCAGTGGCCCAAACATTTACGCCATATCGTCCAGCTGATAGTCCTTACCAACTGGTTTTATTGCTATCATGAGCAGTACAGCTGATACCACTTATTTAGGGTTAGGGAGAGGGTTTTAAAGTAATGGTTTACTATGCATGTGGCTATTTGGCTTTACGTTTGTCTAAAATGTATGTGTCTGGACGGAGCCATGTGACCATTAGCTTATCACAGAATAATGACTGGAAAAAGGAGGCCAGAGCTTAGCCAGTAAGACACATTTCAAAAAGATAAAACAAATAAAAAATAATATAACAATTCATAGGTGATGGTTTCCCTTTACTTCCAGTCTTAATACTAAGCTTATTTAACTATATCCTGCATTGAATATTACACATTGAACACGCAGATATGGGAGTATTGTCAATCTTATCATCTAACCTTGCATGGAAGAAAAAATCTCAAGCTTTTCTTTCCACTTGTTCAAAGATGAAGGCCTCCGAAGTCCTCATAATAACTTTGCTATCTTATACGTTTCTTGGAGCCAAAACAAATAAGTCTGCTCCGGATGTTCTCAGACACAAAATATATTGCAGAAAGAAAGATTATTGGATGTGTTTAATGACTTCTGGGAACCATTTACGGTTCCTTGAAGCTTCTGGTGATGTTGACTATGTAATGAAAGATAAATTGCCCATCATGATGATGCAAGCAATACTGTGTGTTGTGTCTAGAGAGAAAACAGTCCCAGAAAATAGCAGATGTTTGAAATATAACATAAACAAATCAGCAGTCTCTCAGTTCTGAATCCTCATCTTTGGGGAGAAAAAGACATTACCATTTTTCACATTCTGACAGGGTAATTCAATATTTCGAAAAACTATTTCTACTGAGGCGTAGAGAAAAGGTGGAAGGGGTGGGGATGGTGCTATTCTTTCTCCTGCAACATTTCAGTCCCTAAATACCTGCTGCTTTTCAGAGTGGAATGGCAACTCCCTGTGGAGTCCAGCCATGGCCTAATGCACAGGAAGTTTCTAATTGTACGCCCACTGAAAACTATGATTTTAAAGTACACAGAGTGATAAATGGCACACCAGCATTGCTGCCATGGCAATGCATTAGAAAGATGAATGACAACAAAAGAAAGCTATTTACTGATGTCAAGCCAAACTCATGTGAACTCTCCTCACAGGGAAGTAGAAGCTTAAAAGTCGCAACATTTGCTTAACTGTGTACTCTTCGTAGATGGAAACCCATTCATTTGCTTTAGTCACACAGACAGTTAAGGTTAGGAGACTTACACTAACAAAAAATGTGTAGCATTCCAAAAAAAATGCATGCTGAAAGTAGTCTTAAAGTGCAGATGCTAAAATGTAGCAACAATAGCACAAGTAAAGAGACAGCAAAAGTTAAATACACAGCCATAATCTTTCTCATTAGCTAAAACTAGCTTCTCCTTGGTAACAAAGGTACACACGTTAGCTAACATTAGCCATTATTAGCTATGATTAAAAGCAATATGGCTAACAAGGTTCAAGGTTCAAGGTTCTTTATTGTCAAACTAACATAGCTACAGAGTAATTATTATGTCGTTGAAAATCTTAGGTCACAGGCTTCTCCAACAATGCAACACAATAACACTAACCACCATTAGCTATGGTTAAGCAGCAATGTATCTTAGCTAACATTAGCCACCGTTTGCTATTCTTAAACAGCAATACGGGTTAGCCAACATAGGATACCAATGGAAAATAGTGGAGTGTATTCAATCTATAATTTAAACGTTTATTTTGTAAGAGGAGGATGCAGGTCTATTCTTCTTTGATAAACTAACTGAAGGTACTATAAGGTAGGCTACTATTGTCATCATGTTATAATTGGTAGCAGTTGTGGAGCAATCTGAATATTTAAAGAAGTGCTTGAAAGAAAATCTCCTCTAAGGGTTATGGAGGATGGCTTTCATTAAAAAAATCTGCAAGTTGCTGCTGATAAAGTCACCATTTTTCCTAAAAAGAATGCCTGTTGTTCTTTCAAATCAAGAAAGGGACGTTTAAACAGCACAGGGTTTCACTTATCTGCCTGTCTTCCGGCAGTTGTGAAGTTTCCTACAGCTTCACCTCTATTATAGCATTGATTTGAAAGAGAAAATGTGGACAAACTGTTTTCACGGAAAAAGGAGCCGTGCAGTATTCAGTAAAAGCCTCAGGTAACTTTCTGCAAATGCCTGCCAACCACAGTGACGCAAATGCTTTAACACCGTACCATTTACAGAGGGAGGTTAAAAAAAACTACTTTAGAGAAAAAATCCAGCAGAGATTTAGTCATTACAAAACACTTTTGTCTGTCTTTGTCACCAGATGTGCAGTTTAAATGAAATTATTCTTAATGCTAGGACTATTATGGCAAAATCAAGCACCCTACCTTCAGAAATGTAGTGAATGATTGAAGATTAACTTCAGGCAATAATAAGAAACCGTAAATCCTGCAGAAGCTTTTACAAGACAGCTGACCTCTCTTAAAAAGTGTGTACATTCTGACACATCTATCATTGTTTAACTCTGTCTTATACCTTTGTTCTATTTCCATACAGTTTGAGCCAAGGCCGTAACCATGGAGTCAACATTGGGTGGGAACAAACATTTTATTTGAATTTTTTTATATCAGTTAGGCTATATATTAGGGGGGACATTTTGAATTGTGTCCACCCCCCCAATGTATATGGTAAATTCGGCCTTGGTTTGAGCCTCCTGACAGACAGTAAAGAGGGTAAAGCGCTGGGATTTTCGGTGAGGCAGATGGAGGAATAGGGGATGAGGAGGATCAGTGGTGGGAAGACTACTCTCCTCTGTCTTTCTGTTTGTTCAGCGTGTTTGCTACTCTGCTCGCTGCAATGAGAGAAATCACACAGTCTCGTTGTCGTCCATCTCAGGCACTCAAGGAATGACTGCCGAGCTGAGGGTTCAAGACTTAATGAGTCAATCACTTCTCTCTCTCTATAACCAGACATTCTTTTTCTTTACCGAATCAACAGTTTCTGCTCCTCAATGTTTAGTTATTCTGCTTTAATATGCTTGAGTTGCACATATACAATGCCAGGATCAACGTTAAAAATACAAACTTTCCACATGTTCAAAAGTCAAGATGACGGAGCATTTTAACTAGCTTTGAAAAAGTTGTTTCACCCGATTGTTTTTGGTATGCAGTGAAAATGTCAGTGCACCGTGTAACTTGAACATAATATTTTATGAAGCGATGATGTACCTGCATTGTTAGTTGACAGGTGCGGCCTGAAAAAGTCCACCAACATTGCGTTTTGAGATGGTTTCACTAGCTTGCAGCTGGAGGGTATACATACATGTGAACTATACTGTACTTTTTTCAACCTGTGTAACTTCTGTATTTGTATATGAGTTATAGAATCTGGAAGTCTATTTTTTTGGCACGGCTGTCCATTGAGCATTATGACACATATTTATAGTTTCATTTTCAAACACTGCTCTTAAGTTTACATATGCTGCCATGGTGTATTACAAACTTCCTTATTCCTTTATTTCGATGTTCACAAATGTTGCAGAAACGCCTGATCTTGTCTCTTTCACACAGTGGCAGCTTTGTGGAAATCATCTCACATACACTGACATTTCAATAAATTTGGTTTACAACGCTAGGCAATGCAAATGCCATCTATATAAAGAAGAATTTGTTTCACACATAATAGTCACTGTGGTAACCATTTTCCATTAAAGGCCAGGGGCTAAACAACAGTTCGTACGCCAAACCGCTGCATTAGGGAGTGACGCAGCAGAAAAAACAAACAAAATAAAATCGGCATGATGAATAACAGCACTGATTAGGGACAAAGTACGCCAGCTCCATATGTGAGCACTAATAGAATAATTGGAGATGACTCATATGATTAATAAAAAAACAACCTGAACAAACTTGATGGCAGCCTAAGAGAAGAGAGAGCAGAAGCACTTCAATCAGAGTAATGAATTTCTGCTCCTACTGTGCCACCAAGGGTTCATTCAATCAATGTTTTATCCAGATGTTAGTGTAATTAACTTGGACTTGGATGTCGGCAGGATGTCAAATATATGTCATCATGATGAAGTTGAACAAGAACAGGATTTTGTAGGTGTCCAGCTGCCATTATTCGACTGCAATAGTGCCAGTAAAATAAGTACATTTGAACTTTAACGGTGACTTTAGGGAATCAGTACGAACATTTTGGGAGATACACTTACTCAATTTCTTGCAGTTGAATGAGGAGATCGAAACCACTCTTGTGTATGTACAATACATATAAGGCTACAGTAAGTTAGCTTAGCCAATAAACTATCAGGAAATCAGGAAAAATAACCCTTACATCTTTGCTTTAAGTTAATTTAACTTATTTTGTGTATAGAATAAACAAATGAGACATATCTTAGTGAGCTTTAGAGGGGATGGTAGGCTGATTGTGTTGCCTTCAAAGAGATTCAGACTAGCTATGCTACTGTTGCTAAAAGTAGCGATGAATACAGTGGATGAAACTTCAAAAACGTGAAGATCCAAGGAAAAATATACACTTATGTCTCACAAGCGACAATATTTCTCCCATCCTAAGCTCCAAAAACACACCTGAAATCACTCTTATCACCATAGGTGCCAACAAGGAGAGATTGTAACTTTAACTACATCTCAACAGAAAAGAAAATGATCAATCATTGT
Organism: Gobionotothen gibberifrons; assembly: GCA_943591055.1. NCBI lineage: Eukaryota > Metazoa > Chordata > Actinopteri > Perciformes > Nototheniidae > Gobionotothen > Gobionotothen gibberifrons. The sequence goes on along the minus strand of CALSBZ010044884.1, from coordinate 45,553 downwards.
CTTTAACAAGCTTAAGCTTCATCACAGACACATTTAAACACTGATATCAGGCACGCCCCCTCGAGAGTTCACCCTCTGTAGGTGGGTTCAACCTGGACTCGCATGAAACTCACCGAGCTCTCTGGAGACTGGAGACACAATTGCATGCTCTCCGACCTTCGATACTGCATCAAAATAGGTTTTCCCAGCAAGAGTCATCGCTGTGTGTGGGGGAGGAGACAGACAAACATCATCATGTTACTGGCTGGGAAACTTGCTGGTAAAATGGATGTTCTTGTGTAAAACTTTATTCAAACCAAGATAAGGGAGAAGCTATTTAAGTTGAGGTGCACTGAGGTCAAATTCAAAGTCCACATTAAGACCTATAGATTATTAAGTAAACGCTGTGTTTACCTGTGACTGATTTCTCATAGTTCTTCCCGAGGGTGACCAGGTTCCTCAGGCCTGGGTTGAACTGCTCCATCACATTCTGGGACAAAGAGAAAAGATGAAAGATTATTGAGAAAGGCGACAACACTCCTATCTATTTCCTGATTTCAATAATATTGTAATCTCTCAAACATCTCGAATTTCCTTTACAAAAAAGAAACGTATACAACTATTTTTGAAGGAGTGGGCGGGTGAAACAAGTGTTTGCGCTGTCGCTCTATAAATATCGACATGTGAGAGAACAATAAAACGTTCAATCTTTAACTTGACCCCTCAAGTATGTATGCTTTGACCCCTCAAGTATGTTGTATGCTTTTATAACTCAAAAGAGCGAAGTCCCACACAAAGTTGCAGCTATTTGCAGCATGAACCTCATAACTCTCCCCTCCCTTAACCCCCCCTTTACTCTCTATTGAAAGTCCTCAACAATCAAGTGCTGTTAGCCTCCCTGTCTCTATTCCCCTGGCACGCCCTCAATAGAACAATGAAGGGGGCAGGTATGACTTTACATGAAGAAAGGGAGAGAGGAGGAAGAGAGAGAGAAATGGAAACAGGTTCCTTGTTGTATTTACTTGGTCTCTCCCCCAGTGGCACACTGTACACAGATACACACACACACACACACACACACACACACACACACACA